>JAQGBQ010000202.1:0-32621 GCA_034698485.1 Vertagopus arboreus
CCTTCTCTAGTCTAAGGATTTTTTTTATAAAGACAGGGTCCCGCTTTTTCTATTTTATTTTTTTGGGTTAGGTTAAGGATTTTTTTGAAGACAGGGTCCCCCCTTCTCTATTTCATTTTTTGTTAGGTTAAGGATTTTAATTTTTTTAGGCATTGTTTTCGATTGCCGATGCGAGAGTTTCAATTATAGGACAAAACAAGACTACGAAAAATGGAAAGAACGGAAGCTTGAGAGTTAAATGTTTTACAAAGAATAACTTTAATTTGATTCGAATTGTTAGATAACAACACAAATAAAAGAACGGTTCAATGATGATTGGATATTCACCTCTGCCTTATGAAAATATACCGTATACGATCCAACTCGTTTTACCTGCAAATCTACCAAAGACCCGTGCACAAACGGATTTTATTCTTGAAAATATTGTTGAACTTGGACAAAATGTATAAATTAATCTTGAAATTAGGGATCCAAATTCACCTTTATATTAACCTTAGCATGTCTGTATTTTCAACATATCATACATACAATAAAGTTTGCTTTTAGTTAAAGTTTATAAATAAATTACAGATTTCATACATACATTTCTAAAATAAAATCAACCAATTTTTGTCATAATTTGGATGTGGAGTACATCTCGTTCTATCAGTATCCAAGAAAGGACATTTTCTGTATCTTTATTTCATTCATAAAATAATTTTTATGTAAAAGTCCTGACCCGTTGCCCTGGTGATAATCTCATTAGAAATGAAACTCACGACCGAAGTTGTGTTTTCAAATATTGACCAACCGTCTAATTTCTATATTTGTTTTTTTGCCAACTTTTTAGCACGGACCCAAGTAAGCCACATTCATTTAATTTAATTTCCTTATTTCCAGAATGAGTTTCATAGACCTAAATTGAATTAGGTGCTTTAAGGAGAAAGTGGAAAAGATGGGAAATGCGTATGGAAGAGAGACAGACAATCCTGTTCGTCCCGTGGATCTTCGAAGGGATCGCAGGGTCCGTTACACCCCAGAACAGAAACAAAATGTCCTGGAACTCGTTGACACTGTAAACGTTTATATTTCTTTAATTTACAAACTCAAAATTGTTGTAATTCACTCCTATAATAAGTTTTTATTTGTCTTAAGGGTCACACATATCGTGAGGCAGCGAGGAGTGTCGCGGTGAACATGAGTTCCGCAACCGTTGCTCGGTGGGTGAACCAACGGCGTGACCGTTTGAGGCGCGCTGAAGCTCTTCGTCAATACCAACAGCGGATTCAAGCTCAAGAAGCCAATAACCGCCGCTTCCAATTCATTTAACCTCTACAGTCCTCATCAAGGCAACAATATTTTTTGTAAAAAGCCACTATCATTCAAAATGTATGAAAATAGGAAGTCCAAAAAGTCATTAAATACATGAACAATTTGTGTCTGTAATTGAAACTGTTAAGAATTGACCAAATTAGATAGCATTTATAATCTTTCGAAGAACGTAACCTTCAACTTGTAATAAAAAACATGCAGAAATTATACTGTTAGAATTAATAGAAAATCTCATCGATCTTCATTTACTATTTGATTCAGTCCGTTGCGCTTGGTTGATTTGGGTTGGCTCAAAATCGTTTTGGAATGCTGCCAATTTACATGGTTATTTTATTGAGTACCCGTTTCTTTGTGGGTGCAAAAAATTGTGATAATAATATTACCAAGGCGTTGTTGCTACTTTCACCATTGAACGAGATCAATTTGAAATTCTGAAAGTTTGATTTGAGATTTGTTCTAATGTAGCATATTGTTTATGTGGGTAATTAAATTCAGAGTAACAAAATAAGGTTAACAAACTTGGCTAACCTTGAAGTGAGAAATTGGATAAAATAAATACCCTCAAACAATAACATTCATTTGATATAAATAGAATGACTGTTGTAAACATGAAATCGCAATCTCTTCCAGATACGAAAGTTGTTACGAGATGTAGTTTGAACAAAATAAATTGGTATTCAAGTTTCAATCAAAACGTAGCAGTCACAGTACAAAATAAACGTGTAGGTAGCTGATTTAATCAAGTAAATGAAATACTAATAATGTTCTAGGTGGGAGGACATACATATCTAGTTTGAAAGAATATTTTTCAAAATTCAAAATTACTTTTTTAATCGAGTAACTTTAATTTTGTAACCCAACGAGCTGTAACTTTTTATAATGATTTAAAAATTAAACATCAATTCGCCAATCTATGTAGATGATTTATCTAGATTTGGTTTTAGATAACTACAGCAAGAACTGTTTCAGATTCTCATAATTAACAAAAGTGTCCCTTGTCCTACAAATGTCACTTTAAATAGTTCAAATTAAAATGTCATTTTAAACTACATGAGAGAAAAGGTCAAAATTTCATATCAACCTGCGAATAAATTATTTTTGCACCTGTCTGTCACTTTCGACACCTCGAACACGAGTAGGTTTAGTCCGAGCTGTTAAACACGTAAGATTTTAAATTGAAAAATTAATTAACTTTCCAAGAAGGCTGAAGGTGGTAGTCATTATTACATAAAGTTTTCAAGAAAAAGTAAAGAAGTTGTTGCAAAAAAAGTTTTGTCTTGAGTCTGCACGTCTACCTTAATTTTCATCACCCTTCTTACCACAGAGCATGTCTTTATATGCACAACTTCCACTTTCACTTGCATATACCTAGAATTTCTAAATTGGTTTGGGAGGAACACTTTCACAAAAATTCCCAAAAGTCTTAAAGCTAAGTATAATATAATGATGACGACTAAGACGGACTTTTTTACAATTGAAAATTGACAATCAACTTTTAGAATTCTGGAAAAAATGGTTTTATATCATATCGCTGTTTGGAATTAGTTATTCCGGATATTGCCATTTTTCCAATGCAAACCAAAATCAGGTTACTAATTATTTTGAGGTATTCAATCACACTTTATGTCTTTTGATAGCTGGATGGAACATCCTCATCCTAATTTTATTCTTTTTGATTTTTCACGTATTCTATGTATAAATGTATATGATTTTATTAGAGTGAAAGTCATTGAAATGACACAGCAGTATTAGAAGAGAGGCAAATGATTATTAATTCCACACATCCACACATACATTTTTTTTAAAAATATTTACCCAACTAAATAATTAAAAGACAGAAATTAAAAGTGCTGCTTTTGAAATTTTTATAGTGTTTTTAAAGTAGATCAGTTTTATAGCTCGGTTAAATGCATCCTTCAACCTTTTGTATAATAAAGCAGAATTTTAAAAAAATGTTCTGCAGTCGTGTCATTTAGAAGTTTCAAGAAAGTCTTATGATTTCTGGTAGCATCGAAGTTCTTATAAGTTGTAAGTACAGAGCACTAAAGAAAATTCTTCAGCACTGTATACTTACCGATATTTAGAGATCTTTTGAAATACAGATAGAGATAGTCATGATGAGTGCTAGGTGGAACTTGAAGAATATTAGTTAGAACTGTTCAAAAAAGAAAGAGCCTATTGGCGTAGAAAGTAATTGGACTGGAGTGGAAATATGACTTTTTGTCAGGTCAAATTTCTATCGGATCTTTACTGACGGATTGGCAGCTGCTGAAATATAAGAAAAATGCCAAAGCTTTTGTCCTTTCTTACTTTCATTTCAAACTATCCAATACAAAACCACTGCACTACCTATACCAACTACAAAAGTTCCTTATTATTCTCAAGTCTTTCTCTGGTTTCGGGTATAATGTTATAATGCACCACTTTCATTTAGTCCCATCCTTTTTTTTATTTCCCATTCAATCCTCATCAATTCTGCCAATTGTTCATGAAATCTCTGGAACTAAGGAGCTTAAGATCTAGTCGATAGACTCGTTGGAAGTTTGAGTTAGCACGAAAGTATTTGCGGGTGATGTGGGAATGGAACAGTTGGAACTTGGAACACTATAAGAGGACGAAGGAAAGGCGTTTTTATTTACAATCATAAGTGGGACTTGTCATTATTTTTAAGTTCCATTTATTTATTAGGTTTTTGGATCTGATTTTTTTAAGTTCCATTTATTTATTAGGTTTTTGGATCTGATTTTGACATTAACTTCATTTCCTTCATGACTTCTCCTTAATTCTGATTGATACTAGGTGCCAGGGTGTGACAGCTAAGCATAAAATCATTTCACACATCTTTGCCCGATACACACCGGGTCGGTCGGCTGTACTTTATGAATGACGCAAATAATTAAAAATGACCTTTCACACAAAAGTTCCAAAAAATGCTAGTTTTTGCTACATGGTACATTCTGATTGAAGAGTAAAACTTTCTAAACACAAATATTGGAACTTGAAAAATTAGATTCAGTTAAATTAATGAAAAAAAAATTATATATTTGTATTAAACTAATACTTGGAATAGTATTATCCAATTCAATTCATCTGACATTTCCAACACTTGTTAAAGCTGGGGAAAAATTGTACGGAATTTCTTTAAATAATGAATATAAATGTTTTGAAATTTTCGACATCATCAATATACAAAAAACCAGTAGCTGTATATGAAACCCTTGGGATGTGATTTCTAATGAAGCTTATATACAGCAAGGAGTTGTTCCAACTTTCAGCTCAAAAGGGAAAAAAGTTTGTCAGCAAATTCGATTCGTTATCAAACCATGCTTTCATAATTTGTAGCCCGAGAGAGTAGCTTTTAGAGAGATCGATACCACTACTGGTTTTGATTTGACATGAACCACCCAAAAACGGATTGGATCTTATCAACTTGATTTCACCTCTGAGAAAGTTTCTTGGAGAAAATATTTCTGCAAAATTCTTTCCTGGCACTGTTTATGTATGTTTTATATACTTATGTATGAATTGAATCTGACTAAGTTTCAAAATGAAATTGGTAAGATTGGTAAGATGGAAATTATTAGTAGGTCGTTAATACAAGAAACTTGAAAGGATACATTTGTCCCTTTAGGGAAATAAATTCAATTCATAGAATTTTCACTCTTTCATCTTTCAAAAAATTGACGGATTTATTCGTTTGGTAATATTACGAGTTTTTATTCTTGAATAGGACCAATATTTAAATCAATATTCATGTAGACTTTCTCTTACCGGACCTTGCTTATTTTGCTAAATTCTTTTGACCGCATATTCAATCTCGTACATACAACATTAGACTAAAGTAAAAGATAAAATCAATAGGAATTCGCACAATTAATTTTGTCTTTCGGATTATAAACTAAATTAATATTTTTAATGAAAATGATTTAAAAAACAAATTTAACTTGTATTTAATTTTACAATTTATGCAAAGAATAAATTTTGCTGAATTTCGAAATTCTTAACATCAGGATGTGGTGGATTTTCCAAGTTTTTAATATCCGTAGGCATCTGTCGTTTTGAAAAAGGGAAATGAAATCTAAATGGGACTGGGGGTGGTTGTACAGTTGGATTTTGTGGGGTTTCCAAACTTTCAACATAATCCGGCGGTTTCTCCGTTTTAGAAAATGGAAAGTGAAATCTCGGTGGGGGTGGTCGTGGTGGTGCTAGTAGAGCCTTCGGTGGTTGAATAATTGGTGGAGGAAGCTGTACTGTTGTAGGATAAGGATAAATCTGAGACAGTTGAGCGTGAACTCCGTAATCAAACTTTCTTCCTGGAGCTTTAGGTAGACCATACATATTACTGAAATTCAAATCCTCAGATGTGGGGTCAAACCACGGTCCAAACTGCATTTTAACTAGATTATCATCCAGGTTTTTGGCAGTTGCTAATTTTAAATCTTCTACAAAGTCGTAACAATTTTGACCCAGTTGAGAAATGTCGACCCCAGCCCTCTCTGCCTCTTTACCAACTCGAAGTCGACAGCCAGGAATTATGTTTAGTATGACAAGGATTATTAAGGATATTATAAAGCTCCATGAAAATCCAGCCACAGTATCGATAACTTGGTGCCACACTTGGATCCAGTGTCCATCGAGTCCTCCGCCCTCAATACCATCTGCGTACGATTTCTGTGCGAATACCCCAGTAAGAATGTTGCCCACAATGCCACCCACCTACAATCAATAAAATGATAAAATTAGCAACCTGTCCGTTAATAAGAAGTGTATTATTATCTTTGTTTATTCCTAACCCCATGGACGGCGAACACATCTACGGCATCATCGTAGAACAAACCGTTCTTTACGCTCACCGCAATGTGACAGAATATTGCTCCAGCAATCCCAAATACTAAACTGAAATGTGTTTAAGGATCAATTAATACTATCAGTATTGATGATTTTGTTTAAATATGCAAACATTAACATTTAAACTACTAACCTGCTTGCAGGACTGACATAACCACAGGCCGGAGTAATACAAACAAGTCCGGCTACAGCTCCAGAGCAAAAGCCAAGAGGAGAGTACTTTCTCTCATGCCTATAATCTAGTATTACCCAAATGATACCACCCATTGATGCCGAGAGATTTGTTGCGACACAAGCATTTATTGCCTGTTGTGAAGCAGCGAGTGCTAATTAATTCAAAGGGTTAATCTTTATATAAAATTTTTTCAATTAATTCAAAAAATAGAATTCAATTTCTAACCTGAGCCCCCGTTAAATCCCAGCCATCCAAACCACAACAATGCCGTCCCCAAGAATACATTCGCCATATTATGCGGATGGAAATTTTCATTTCTGTACGCTTTCTCTCTCTTTCCTATTACAATTGCATATGCCAAAGCAGCTGCACCACTGGAAATGTGAACTGGGGTACCCCCAGCAAAATCCAACCCCCCTAACATTGCAGACCATCCTGATGAAATTAAAATATTTTTGCTAATAAAGATTACTAAATAAAAATATTTTTTATTTATAAAGATTCTATATCAATTGCCATTTGGGTTCCATGTCCAGCATGCAATAAAGTCATAGACGAAAGTAGTCCATAAGAGAATGAATATTGTTGTAGGCAGAAATCGATTTCGCTCTGCCGCTGCACCGATTGCCAAAGCTTTAAACAATTTTAAGAAATAATTTCAATAGCTTGAATTTTGAAATGAAAGTTATGATCTGAATTATACCCGGAGTTATCGCTGCAAACATTCCTTGATAGATGCAGAAAACAAGAGCGGGGATTTTGTCACCTATAATTGAAGGACTATCGTATACTCCTTGAAGAAACAAGTTGTCAAAATTCCCAATGAAGGAAGACGCAGTTTTGCTGAAAGTTAATGAGTATCCGAATACGAACCACTGTTGGTATTTAGAAATGTTTACTATTCAACACCATCCTAATATTTTTGTTCTAAATTCTATGCCAATTCATATTACCTGAATAGAAACAAGGGCGATAGACCACGAACACAGCATTATTAGTGAAAGTGCACTTTTTGTCCTTGCTAATCCACTGTAGAAAAATCCTAAAGCTGGGATCATAAGAAAGACTAGAGCAGTTGAAGCCAAGATGTAGGCAATGTCACCAGCGTCAAACGAATTCGTCTCACCATCCTCCCCATCACTTTCGCCTTCCATTGTAGTTGTTTCAACATCTTCAAGATCCTCTTCTGGTGCGAGCGTTAGAGCCCACCATTCTATTGGACGGTTAGGTCTGAAAGGTGCTTTCGTTCGCTTACGTAGATTGACTATTTTTGATATCAAAGTCGTCGTCAAAATCGCATATGGCTTTGGCGTCGATAGCGAACTTGGTATTCGCAGTATTGGTGGTCGCACTGCCATTCCGGAAATTCCTACCCAATCACTGCTTGACATTTTGAAAAAATATATGCCTTTGAAAGTGAAATTATTTGTCAATTTGGGTTTATGAAAAAATGTCTAGCTCGCCGGACTTTACACAACTCGTCTGAAAGTAAATTGCGACTACATCGTATAATTTACGGTTTTTACTGTGAGTTAAAATTCGGATGGATGTGTCCTAGATGGATTGTTTAGTACTTGATGGAATCCTTAATGACTCAACTCACTTTCAATTTCACTCTAATTTGCAAAAAATAAATCATATGAGCTATAACCAGCTATATATATAAAGTAAATAAAAGTCTACTATCTATAGATTCATTTACTAAAGAGTAAACATTGCTTGTAACCAATGTCCACCCGTAAGTACGAGCTAATCGTTCGGTTGTTCTAAAATAAATGGAAGTTGACCTGAATCACTGGATGAGTTGGTCAGAAAGCCATCATCTCATTAACATTTTATACTTCAACTGTGGGTAGCTGACAAATTTGTCTGCTATCCAACTTGCATGGTGCACTTAGCAGAGTTTAAGAACAGAATTAGGCCAGAGGCCATAAGTTGAAATGTTCTGACTGAACTGGTGAGTGGCTTAGAAATTGAAGTGTACCTTCGGTGATTTTGTGACATCCTGTCGTGACCAGCCGAGTTATAAGGGAATTCCTCAATATAGAACAGGCGTTTATGGAGACAACTTGGACATATTTACAACGAGACTACTTAATTCCTCTTTGGTTAATCTTATTGGCATATTGACGTCTCCATAAACTATGCTAATTGTTAAGGACTGGAGAAAGCACAAAAGCTCAAGTTTGTATGATGGCTTTGTAGCAATAGTAAATAGGAATTGGTTTCGATAAGTTTGGTTTCTGATCTGCAATTAAATAGTTTTCACTAAATAGATTAATTCTGAGCAAAGTCGTCAGAATATATTTTTATTATTCTTAGAAGTAATAATTCATCGTTTATTCTATATTAATTATATATTTATTTATATATTTATTTTAATTATTTATTTAGTTTTATTTTATTAATTTATCATTCTTGTCCTGATGATGATGACTGTGGTCATCGAAAGTACTAGACCAGTAAAATATTTCAAAAATGTTATCCTCTATCTCCGTAAATACTAACAATCTTAATTCATCGTTTGTTTTCAAAGATTTTATTTTCAAAATTAGTGTTATTGGCTTGCTCTGAGATATGCATATTTTAGTATAAATATCTTGAAGCAATAACACTATTTCGATTGAAGTCAATATTTTGCAAGTTCCCCTGAAAATTTACTCAGGTACTTGCTCTGTAGTTATGCATTTCTCAATATTCAGGTTGTTATTGTTCTGCCCGATTATGCCGTTAGTCATAAGATCTGCACAATGTTATCAAGTTGAATACTTTTATATTTACTTCCTTCTTCCGGGAACCGGACAACAGAAACAACTATTTTTAGAAGCTCTGAAATCTAAGAAACTAAATTGTTTGATTAGACTGCATACAAAACTTGTTTATCCTGAAAAAACATCCGAATCTTTAATAAACGGATTTTGAATTGAGTACAATAATAAACATCTCAAAAGTAAGGAAAGCAGAAGTATAATTATTTGAAATCTTATTTTTCTCCAGCATCATAAATACATCAAAGATTATTCGTGAGTGAGTAAAAAAAACATGTCATTCATCTAGATTCGGACTGCCGTGATTGTTTTGTATCAAATTTTCCCCAGTATACATAGTAAATTGAGATTAATGTTTACCTGCATTAATTACAGGGATTTTTAATTTAAACAATGTTTTCCAAAAATTGCGTTCTGGACAAGATTGTTTATTATTCTTTAATCCATCTGATGAGAGATACACGATAATAATCAGGTGATTCTGTCAATGAAACGATAGAGAGGTTAAAAGGTTAAATTGTTTTCTACTAGAAAGTTGTTTTTCCCTGTAGAGGTCACAGAATGTGACCTCTTTTGAAATCTTTCAAGTTCATATCATTGTCAATCCGAGTAAACAACAAATATTCCAAAACTAGTTAACTATAACTTTTTACTTATTATAGCTAAACTCTAGATGTACTACTGTGTAATTGAGTTTCGCGACTTCCAGAATCATCCAATCGTTAATTTGTTTTTAGTGATCAAACGATCTAGAAGAAAAAACGATTTATCGCAAACGGAAACCGCCTACACTTTAGTTAATAATTAAGTTCCCCAGTTCTGTTTTCTCATTGTTTTTGTTATAGCAAAGATTCCCATTTAATTATTTTATTTACGATAATCTGATGAAACTACGACGAAAGATATGTTAATTCTAAGTCAAAATTTAATTTATTTTTGACTGGATATTTCATGAATCGGGCTTACCCACCTAACAATATTGTGTTTATACTTTTTCAATATTGGTCAAACAAAATCCTGGAATTATTCGAGTAAGCTCCATTTATTTTTTACTTTGATGTATTTCTAAAAGTGAATGAAAGAACTGTTTAAGAAGATTTAGACAACTTCGTGATTGAAAATAACACTGTAGGCATCTACATGCTATACTTAAGGACGTATCACTGTTCTAGTTCAATTTTTTAAGAGATTATCTTACAGATTTTTCAAATTAATTGAAAGCATCCAACATAAACTTTCTCAGATCTTTTTATTCCACGTGTCTTCTCTTTCATTTTTGCCAAGCAACTTACACAATATTTTAGAAGCTAATACATAATATTATTTGAACATGTTTTAGATGTTTGATTTAATAAAACAACAACAAGATCAACTGAAATAATATGAAACATGGAAGTAAACAACTCAAGTAAGGCTTCTAGCTGGGTCAGGCATGTTACAAGATGAGTAATATAAAAGCTGATACATATAGTATTTATTGGCAAATTAAATTACTTAGTTTCATCTCGTACAACATTATAGGCTTCCTTCCTATTCGAATATTCCTACGCAGTTCAATCATTTGTGTTGGTAAACACAACAATATTCTTAAAGCAAATGGCTTCAGGTTAGCAATCAGTAGAATTAGAATTTTATTAAAGCAAACTCAAATGTAAAGGTCAGAGAATCACTGTTTAATTTCAATCTGGAAAATTAACCTTTAAAATCCTTGAACCTGTAAACAATTCCTGAACCGAAAGTTCACTTTGTTGGAAAATACTTTGTTGTAAATATGAAATATTTGTGTTAATGTTCAACCACTTTTCTCCACCATAAAATACAAGTACTAAAGTCATCCGAATAATATATGCTAATTTATAGCCTCAAATACTATGTCTCTAGACCAAATGGCATGTATCCAACACCCATGTAAAATGAAATTTCAAAACCGTTCCTTAGGGACTTTCTTCACAACTCTAGTTTTTTTAAATCTTCAAGTTGTACACTTCGATAATCATTTTACGCTTCGAGCTGGTCTACATTGCATAGTATTTTAAAAATTGCATCTACCTTCATCTAGTAAGTTTACTAGTGAGCTTATATGTACGTACACACAGTGTTTTACTTTAGGGGTAGCTAAGAAACTTATTTTAGTTTATCTGCCAAAAAGAATCCAATCCTGTGCTCATGTTGTGCCATGAAGTTTGAGGCTTTTGGTCTTGAGTTCTGTACGGTTCAAATATACAATACTCAATACAACGGACTACTAGCACCCGGGTTATTCTCGATTCGGGTTAACTTAAACCAAGCATCTCTTCTCTCGAGGTTTCAGTTTCGTCCCAGCTCTAGTCCTCGCATAGTACAATTGCTTTGTTACACAATTCACACAACACTCTTCAATATTTCATACAAAAACAAAAAGACCAAGCGGTGATTATTATTGAGACTCTGCTCCCGGAAAATATTATATTTCTACAAGGCGAATGTCAGAATCGATAAGATCTTTAATTTGTTACAATTACACTTTGCAAGGAAATACTACACGAGATTCGGATACGTTCTGCTTTCAATTCAAGCTTTTAATCCAAATACAGCCACCTGTGTCCAAATAATGGTGAAATATTTATTTTTGTTAATATAAAAAATTCACTAACCACCCCTGAATTTTTTATTGTTTCAAAAATTCTCAAATAAAAATAGAAGTACAAAATACTACAAAAACATATTTGTAAGCAAATGAGGACAACGTTATAAAAAACATTGGTACGTTTTCGTGTATATATATTCTTGTGCATGGTGAGGATTTTAAGTTTATATCTTCTGCGTATCCCTTGAAAACAGTTGGCCGTTTTAAATATTATTCGTCTTCATGCATTGTGTAAAAACGCTTTGAATATGTTTAGTCTTTTTGCAGCATAAAAATAAAAGAGAATAGTTGGATATTTTTGTGACTGGTAATAAAACAAAGAACAGCAGCAACAGACCCAGAAAAACAGAGTTAACAGACAGAGACCATTGTGTTGTTTCTATATTTGTGTGAACTCATACGAACATACAAACAACCTACATACATACATATAAGTCACTTTTGAAACTTGGTTTGAGTTTTGGTGAAAGCTAAATCAGAGACTTGAGGTTTCCCATCATAAGGATGTACAAAATGTACACACAATGTTTTCAAAAGATACAGCAGGCCCATGAAAGGACCTAAAGACTTACTCGCTTTGAAGCAGCAGTGACGGCTGTGTTTCTCAGGGTACTTCAGAAGACCCCGTGAAGTTTAATGTTCTTTCTCGGATGTTATAAATGTTGCATCTTGAATGTAAAGCTTGAACAAATACGAAGTGAGACGACAAATAAGAAAACTGTTTTTCTTCTTCTTCTGAACCTTAAATAGTACGGAAATAAGATAAATTCTTTACGGGTTTCATCTCTAAAGTCCACAGTGTCTGCGATTTCAGATCATTAATCGAGTATTGAAGTCGGAGTCAAAGAGGTAAAATATTTGGTTTTGTCCAGTCAAAGAAAAATCCAAAAGCTTGTAGTAATTGGTAGAGACTGCAGAGAAAGCAACAAAATAATATCTCTTGTATTTAATGGGACCAATTCTAGTACATAAATGTTTCGTTTTATAACTCATGACACACATATCTGGGAAGCTATTAGTATAAAAGAAAAACACTCCAAAGCTCATTTTTTGCTAGTAACATATTAAATGTTAGATCATACATAAAAAGTATAAATATTTGATATTCGTATTTGTGGGTAAAAAGTAAACATTGCTTTCCCATTATTGTGGTGTCCTTTAGAATTAGTCCATGTAGGATTCTTCTTATGGTGTCTACTACAAAATAGAAGTTGGATGTTAAATTGGCGAGTACTATTTGCTCGACAGTAAAAGTACACAGAGCCACAGCAACCACACCGCAAAAAACCCATACAAGAAACCCATACTCTTGATAAAGGGTTCAATTAGTACCGAGAAAGGAGAATGACTCTCTCTATACTTACAAGAGGAAAGGGTGGCTGTTGCTTTTGAAGAGTAAATAACTCCGACATTTCGACCAAAGTGAGTTCAACCAAATAATTAAAGCACATATAAAATGTTATAAAAAGTACAAGGCCTTATATACTAGATATAGATCCATCACTTCAAGCGTGGTTAATCACTCCTGAGAATTCCCAGCGTTCTAGATTCTCTTGTGTACCAAAAAGTTGTAACTTTTTCTTCATCAATGTATACTTCGAGGTGAAGGTGGGACTTAGAAATTGAAAGTTTCAGAAACTTTAAGTTGAAAGTTTTGGAAAAGATTTCAAGATCTGAATGTTCTGGAAATAATTACTGTTGTGGTGCATAAATCTTTTATCGCGAGTTCGAAAGGGCGGAAGAAGAAGGTATGCATTAGGAACGAATTTAAGTAGTTAAGTTGTTAAAAAGTTAACACTCGAGGCGGATTAAAAGCTAAAGTTCTACTGTACAGGAAGTCAAGGAAGAAATTAATGGAATCGAGTTGGCATTGGGAACTGAAATTAAAGTTTCCGCAATGACATTACTTTTCAATTTCGGATTGTTATTTCGCATTGAGAGCATAATGGCTTCTCATTTCCAATGGAGTCTGACATAAATATTATAATAAATGTGTCATCATATTTTGGGTACGAAAAATAAACTGGTTTGGCATTTACAATTTAAAAACTTTTTTAGTAAAAATACATGTTTGCTTGATCAAGGAGATTGAGATTTCAAGAGGAATGTAATTTTAAAATTAAATCAAATTGATGAAATATCTCTTGAGCAAAATCTGTAAGTTGATCATTATGACCTTTTTCGTAATATATTTCTATCAGCAATTTATATTTATAAATTTTATTAAACTCGACCCTACTACATATGTTATAAACTTTCTCAGTTTTTGACACTGTCAACCATCAAATCAAAGGTTATACAGCAGAGGTTAGGTTAGAAAGTGAATAATGGTGAGCGTGATCTCTACATTTCAAACTCATTACCTTGACATGACACTTTTTATGACATCTTTTAAGTTGAAAATAAAAAATGAGACATTTACCATTCCTCATTTTATGACTTGAGAAAATGCTCTTCAAGTTCAAGAAAGTATGGACGACATATCTCAAACGAATGATTTTAACATGGTCTTAATTATCAGAAACCAAATATGTAAGTTTAGAAAATGCTACTGCATTTAATAGCTTTCAACCCTGGCATAAAATGACAATAAGCCGTAAACCGAGACTGTTCATTCTCAATTTTCTAATTGTATTTCCGTAAACAACTACCGCTAATTGAATGGGGACAGGTGTTTTATATCTGAAATACTAAAAGAACCATATGGCTAGCAATAAATGTTAGTTTAAATCTTATAGAACCGTGTCGTCCTTGGAAGTATTTTTCTTCTCGTAATGACATTAGTTACTTGAGAGACAGTCAAACAGTCACTCGTCTTGTTTTTTACAATGATTTGTCAATCGGCTTATGAACATACTATTAACTATCCAAATACATCTTCAGACATTAAAAATACTATCTGCAACTTAATCTATGTATATAGAAAACATGAAAATTGTCAAGATGGATAGGTCATGGTTACAAGTTCAAGGGCAGTTTGTACAGTGACAAAAAAGTGGTAAATATTATTGAATAAACATTAACGATTTCAAGCTACTCTTCAATAGGATTCCTACCAGTTTTCAAGTCGTGGGTACTCCTAGTAAGTTTGAAGTAGAAGTTTAGGTTTTAACTAGATCTCCGAAGCAAAAGTTTATTACTATTTCATCTAATATTTTCGTGTTTATTTGTGCTTATCCAGCATTATTAAACGTTTTTTCAATTCATCGTACAATGTCGTCTTATTGAAGAAAGAAAATTTGATCACGTAATTAAAAATGTAAAACATCTACCATCTTCCCAGTTCAAGTAAGATAAGTTATTTAGAAGTGTTAATGCCGTGATTTGTGTTTTTCAAGCGAAATTAAACGTTCCGGTATTTGTTTTATTTTGTATTATATTTCAAAGCATTTCTATTTAGTATAACGGTTCATTGTGAAAAGCTGCATCGAATTGTCTCATTCAATTTGAGTTATTACAAGAAAACAGGCGAAATGTCAGCTGAAATATTTTAACTTGTCTTGTTGTCAGTTTGCATTTGCAACGTTTGAACTGGCTTGTCTCTCGGTTTGAAAAAGTTGCAATATTTTTGCGTAACTTTTGGCGAACCAGAGAGAGAGATGTTTTTTTGTACACGAGTTACAATATTTTTTTAAGAAATGACATACGCTTATCATTCATTTTAACTTGAAGCTTTTCAAACCTCTATAGCTCTGCTGGTATCGGAATAGAAACTATAAGATACGTACGCGATGCACTAAATAAGTTGATCTATGACGGGTAATGTGTAGGAAGACAAATCACGTCATAAAATTTCATGGGATGCACTATTGACTTCAGTAAAGTCAGTCAGTCTTCCTTTGTAAAAAACGCAGATATGAAAATTCGGTTCGGTTGTTTTATAAGTTTGGGTTACACTATAGGGCTTGCTTTTATAAATAGTTCTGAATGGTTTCTTCTACCTCTTTTAAGTGATATGTAATCGTTTGATGAACCCAGAGGGATTTGTTATTTCATTTTACATATTCAGGAATTCAAACACGACATTGACATGTACATGACACGATGTTCAGAGAATTCGAACAGTTCAGAACAGTCAAGCCGTTCAAAGCAAAACTACTTGACTTTGACTTGCTAAGGTTAATGTTCAAAGAGTTTTAGTCATATCGGTATAACCAAATGAGCCATGCATTTAGTAATGCGGCTGCAAACTGCCATTTCCCTTCACCTCAAGAAGACCTCATAACCTCTTCCTCCTGGCTAAATTTCAAATACCAACTTATTAGACTAATACAAATGCATCTCTCTGGCAGCCGGCGAAAGTGCAGTTTAATCTAAATGAGCCAATTTGGTTGAAATGGGTTCAGGAAGCTTGTGTTCGTGCTCAACTCATTATTTCAAAGGCTTCGAAATTCTAGATATTTTCAACTTTGATGGATTTATTTTCAAAATAAAAGAGTGGTTAAGAAACGTACATGCATAGGTTCCATATATAATTGAAAACATAAAATGAAATAAGAACAATAAGGAAGCAGACTTTGTTTTTAAACAACAAATCTGCCAGGGGCTTTTGTAGTCTGACTAAGAAATTCTATACTTTGGAATCCTGTAGGGGTTTCTGGTTCCTTCTCACATCTTAACATTTCAACATTTCTCAATCATTTCGAGTTTCAACGTGAGTACAAAGACAAAAAAATAAGCCTATACATATATTTAGTTTGAAAGGAGTGAATGAAGCCTCAGACTTCAGACTCTCTGGCTATCGTTGTAAAAAAACACATACGAGAAATCCATAATTCCATAATAAAATCGAAATTAGCATAGAGATAGAAATACATATGTACAAGATAGATTGGTATAGAAAATCTGCTGAATGAAATAAATCCTAACCCAATGGCACTTTGGCAACTTGTCAACTTTCTCCGTGTTTCAAGACTTTACTTTCCTTGATTACAGATTCTGATACAAACTACAACTTCCTTTTTTCATGAGGTTTAGTTGTTGTTGGTTTATTCATCAGTCATTACTCATTACAGTCACCCATCAACTAGAAGCAGTATGTTCTTTTACAACATGGAACATGGAACAAGCTTTTCGAGATGAAAAAGTTAGTCAAGGAGTAGGATGAGATGTCAATGTCAAGTGTCAAGAGTATTTTCTAATTTCAAATTCAACATTGAGAATCTCATTTGCATTTGTTATTCGTATAAATTTACCAATAACCTTCTGTTATGTTGGTATCACCGTAACTAAATCAACATAGAAGTTTCTCTAATGTTAAACTGTCGAATACTGGTTCAGTTCTTTGAAGTTTTCTTCATTCAATTCTTAAACTACTTATATTAAAAGCATTCATACCAAATATTTCGATAAACAATCAACTTCTCCCATGCATAATATGTTGTTTTCCAAATCGGGAATTTAAAACTGAAAGCCGAGCTAAAGTTTATTTGTGTGTAGGACGTGCTGATTTATAAACATCAAACAGAAAAGGTTCACTTGAAAATATATTAAATTAAGAATATTTTTTATTATCCTGAAATAAGCAGAATTGATTGCAAGTTGAATTAATTACCTTTTCTGTACATGCATAAATTTTATTCTGTCTGTTGTCTGTATTTATAAATTAAGAGAAGGATTGGTGCATACTATTGCAGGAGCTAGCATTATAAGAAAGAACTAGTACCTAGGGAAAAGGAAAAAGATCGGCGGTGGATGTTGTTAGGTGTTGGATATTTATACGCAATTTATTTTGTTTGTTCTTTGTCACTTCCTTAGGCTGATGAGCTTAGTTTTCTCTAATTAAACTCAGTCTATTAGAAACTGGTGCACAGTGCTACTTTCTTGCTTTGTAATGGTAATTGGCAAAAGCTCTAACTTCAGGTCTGAAAACTTTTATTAGCATTAGCAATAGTTTACTCATGGATACTGTATAGGAAGATCTTGTTCTATAGAAGATTTTAGGCTGTGAGCAATTTCAATGGCTAGATACTTAAAAAAACTACTACTACAACTGATGGTTCAAAGTCTTGAGACAGTCATTATAAAGTTTCTGGAGTTGTAGCTGAATTAAGTTTCTTTTAATTATGTAGCGACTTGGTTGAAATCGATGAGTAAACACTTAGTGTCTTATTTCGTAGACTAATGAAAACGTGTAAATATTTTTGTTTTGCTACAATTGATTTTGCATTTGCCATTTAACTGAAAAAGAGACATTTCATTCACAATTTTCAGAAATCGATTTTGAGATTTTCTAAGAGCTAAGTCTATTGACATTCATCAAATACACAAACAACTTATCCCAAAGCCCTTATTCTGAAGGGTATTTCAATTGCTGAAAGATCTACTTACTTGTAGGATAAAAAATAATGCAAACTAAATATACTCATCGATTTCTGAAGGACCAATATTATCTATATTTGCATGCCATCAACTCCAGCCTCAAACCACCAAGCCTATCAACAATTTCATGTTATCAAACCAGATCTTAGTCAGCTACCTTCAAATCTCTTTCAGATCTTTTGAATCCACATAACTAACCACTCTGACATACAAATATCCTAAATATATATATCACAAATTCCGATAAGATATAATATGTGAATATTGCAGACACCAACACGTACATAGAGAGAATTTCCTTCACCAGGGATAAATTTTCTATTTGCAGTCCATCTTTCGAAATATTTACTCCAGTCTTCAGGCTCTAGTTGCGTGTAAGGAAGTTCGGATTAAGTTCCCAGAAGTTGTAGTGTTTCGTAGCTATAATTGTTTTAATACCTTAATCCTATATCAATACATGGGTTTCAATTAAAACCCTTCAAGCTCAGCACATGAGTTGGAATTAGATTTTAATTATATTA
The DNA here is from genome assembly GCA_034698485.1 of Vertagopus arboreus. Lineage (NCBI taxonomy): Eukaryota > Metazoa > Arthropoda > Collembola > Entomobryomorpha > Isotomidae > Vertagopus > Vertagopus arboreus. The sequence goes on from JAQGBQ010000202.1 coordinate 18,571, forward strand.
CAATTTCGGTATGAAGCCTCAATACTAAAATAAGACTAGGAATAACAAAGGTGTTGTGAGTAATCATAAATTCTAATCTCTTATTCCAATTTTAATAAAATTTATCAAATCTGAATAAACAGATTTTTAAATCCAATTTTTCTCATTGTGGTAGAGATTTTTAATAATTTCAACTTTAATCAATAGACAGAGATTTATAAAAACTTATTGAGATTATAAATGAAAGAGACTTCTTTTTTCTAGTAGAATTTCAATTTGAAAAAAGTAAAAGAAGGTGATATTGATTTTTTTTTGTAAAAAAAAATAACTGATTTTGTAAGGAAATAAATACTTTTACACAGGAACGATAATTTTCGGATTTTAAAAATGTGCAAATTAATTACAACTTTGAGAACTTGTTTGGACTTAGGTATGAAAAAATACTGTTGCATGTATAAAAAGCATAAGAAGCGTTTGTTAACTGCATTCTATATTTATATAACAAATTATTTTGTCTTTTAAAATCCTCAAAAGTATTTTATTTATGGCTCAGAAACTCCATTTCTGGCATCCAAATCTAAAGAACAGGGTGTAAAGGAGTTCAACTCTTCTAAGTCCTGAATAATGCTAATGGTTTGCTTTCACTTACTTATTCCAACAAACTAACCTCAACTAGAACTTGTTCAACTTGGCAAACAATCCATTTACCATTGCAAACCAGGAATAACACACACGATCTCATATTTGTATAAAATAAAGCCCTACGCATACTTTCTTTATCCTTTAAATGGTCTGCAGCATGTTTTTTTAGAAAAGAATAAAATAAACTGTAAGCTTCTTTCACTACCAATTAGAGTGAAAGAACTTCACTGGAAGAAGATCTATCAAAATGCTAGCCAACTTGTATACCATTCAGAAATCTTGTTTTTGAAACCGAATTCATATCCTGAAATTTTCTTCCTCAGATTTAAACTGTTTGTAATGCTACGTTTTTATTTTTAAAAGAAGTTTTTTCTATACAGAGACAAATAGTTTGACTTATGAACGGTCCATGGAGGTTAAAAGCGCCTTTAATACAATAATGGGACTTAAGGCCAAGAGTTTGTTTGAGCTTTAAAAGTGACCATTTGTGAAGGGATAAAAATACCAACAACACAGTTATGGAGGCCGTCAAAATCTGAAACAATGTTAGTCAGTTGATTTTGATGCATTAGCCTCCAAGGATGTGATGGATGAGTTAAATTGGGATTAGGACGGATATAAGGAAAAAGCAGCTTTTAAGATTTCTAGTTTCTCCAAGGAAATTTCATAAATATCATGTCCAGAATTTTTTTTTTCAAAATGTGGAGGCTTAAGTATTAAAATCAAAATTCAAAGTTTTTTATTTTGTTTTGTTATCTATTTGTTAATATTAAGTATTAAAGAACAATAATGAACCACAATAAAGGATTCAAGAGACCAAGAATCAAAGTCAATTGTCGACAATTTCCCACTCCCTTAGAAAGATCTCATCTGGTCTGAAGAGCAATATTTGTTGAAGAAGATTGGAAGAGGCGGAATTGAAATTAATGTGACAGGTAGTGTAGGCGAGGATCAGTAAGGAAGACTTGTCTCCTGAGTGAGATGAATCAGAAAGTCCTTTGCTTTTATATTACATTCCAAGAACCAAAAACCTAGAAACATTCAGAATCTTTTTATTCGCAATATCTTAACCCAGAAATAGAATCCAATTCAACGTTATTACATGCACTCACAGAAAACAAAACAACAACATCATGGTGTACTGAACAATTTGTATTCAGTTTAGACTTTAAGAGTGTGTTTGTGTGTGTGGTTTTATCTGAACGAATTGCGTGACCAGATGCCAGTAAAATTGTTTTTCTATGAAATCTGGCATGTGTTTCTTGGACTGTAGCATAAGCAGGCAGGGAGCAGGTTCCGGTTTGAGGTAGTGAATTGGGATTTGGAGAAAGTGGAGACAAATATCTTGTTTTTGGAACCCACGGCTAAGAGTTGAGATTCTGGAAATCTGGAGCTCTTGACTGGCTTGGGTTATGGAACATAATATTGGCCGAAATGGATTGGTGCTTTATCGAAAGTGCTTTTAATTCTTGTCTTGTGAAGTTAATTCAATCTGAACTTGCTTTTTATTGACCCTCAAAAATGCTCTCAAGGCTTTCTTCAAGACATTCAAGAGATTGGTCTCTCAACGTCTCAATTCAGAGACACACAAGGACGTCGGCTGGCTTGATGTGGGCAGGAGTGTGTGCATTACGTTGTCTCTTTAAAAGCCTTTGATGCCCATCTCGTTCCACACTTGCTTCCTTTTTCTTAATCAATAGGTCCATACTGTAGAAGAAGGCTAGTGCTAAACTACAAAACTGGCAGAAGAAGAAGAGGATGCATAAAATGGGTATAGGCCAATTATTTGACAGATATATCTTGATGCCTTTAAATAATGCAATAAGTGATCAAGCACATTGGCACAAAGACAGTAGCATTGTCTTAATATATGACTACGATCAGTACTATTGGGATTTTGATGCGTTTCATTCAGACTTATAAGTATTCGGCAGGACAAAAGCAGAAAGAGTAATCATTTGTAGGCTTATATAGTCCGAGTATTTCAGACGTCTTGATTTTTTAGAATCAAGTAAGCCTGCCGACTTTTTCTATGATTCATATCTCAAAGCACTTTCTCTTATTGAATTTATGCAATATAAATTGCCATAATACTACTACTCGTAGTGGGAGTGAAGCCTGGAAATAAAGATGAAAGGCATTGTAAGAAACTTATACAAGACGTCTGTCTAGGAAATTATAGTTATGATTTTCGATTGCACAATAGGATATTGAAGAAGTGTAAGTGGGAATTACATAAAGAAATATTTTCGGATTGAGTAACATTGTTAATATAATCAAAATTGGAAAAGTAAGAGACAAGAATTTACTACTGAAAATACTATGATCCAATCTAATATTCAATATTCAGAGAGTGTTTATCCGAACATAATATCCATTCAAAAATATTACAATGGATACTCATTCAGTCATTTTTGAAAGAAAACCGATTCTCACAGTCTTACTCAATGTGATATTAAGATCTGAATCAAAGCATTCAAAACGTTTATTGTAATTGTAAATGAGGCTTTCCATATTTTACGAGATCTCGTATCAGAATAAATTATGTTTAGAAATAATAATCTTCCCATTACTCATGACTGTGATGAGGTAATTGATTTTACAGTAATTAGTTTATATATTGCTTGATTAAATTTTTACATACAATAGTACAATATAATACAATAATTATTTTTTTTGTATGGATGATATTGATTGAGATTGTGATTAGTACTAGTAATGAAAACTTAAACATTTTAAAAAGAATTAACATGTCCAATTTATCAAATTAATGAGTAAAACACGGTTGACTATTTAAATTAAGAGATAACCAATCAAAATTATTATAGCTATCGCAGTCTGGTGAAAACATGGTGAAAGTACCAGTTTCACCCCATTTCTCCAAAGTTCCTAACAAACCTTCCGTCCTAAAATAAATAAAAAAAATAATAAAATGTGAAATGAAACGTGACACAATCATCTCATTCATACAGATTCCTGTCATCCATCTAGAATCTATACAAAATTTATTTCTCCCTAAGGAGCAAATGTCATCCACCTCGGTCAGAATGTCAGGATTGACACTTGATTCTTCATAGAATACCGATTGCTTTATACGGATCCACCTTACAGCTGGTTTCGTTTATCTCAGCTTCTGTCGCTTTCAATCCCATTTATTGACATATAGAGTGTCAAGCTTAAAACGCTCAAACAGCAAAAAGAACGAGATGCACTATGTATATACACCTAGACTCTTCAGTTCAGACGACTATTATGCAATCACACGAACACATTTCTAAGTTCACCATTTATACATACTAAAGTAAAATGCACATACGGAATGATTCTTAGAATTTTGTGCTTCCAAGTTCTAGGGGAAACATTTATGAGGAGATGTGAGAAGAATTGCAATTTGCGATCCCACAGAGTAATAAATTGGATGGAAAATTTATGGATGGTTTTCATTCGCATATGGTCTTCCTTAAATTGAGAGGATTTATGGCAGTTTGGTAGTTTTTTAGTAGTGGTGAAAGCAGTGGTGACAAGCTACCACACAAAAGCGTTTACAGTTTAACATGCCATTCACAAGTTGATTCTTTTACTTTAAAAGTTATATTGAAAGAATTTCAAGTAGATTTTAATCCATTTTTCTCTCTACAGATCACGTGGCCAATATTCAACCCTGCCTACTGCTGATTCTGGACAAGGTCAAAGGTCACCCAGTTCATTCAATACATCCCTTTTGAATGAAGATGATGATAAACACATTAGAAACTGAATAACTCTATCAAATTCATCCAGCGAGAAGGAAGCTCATATAGCTACGAAATCTTTTTATATACATATGTATGTTTCACAATCCAACTGGATTTTTATTGGAGTCTTAAAAGTGTCACAACTTCTTTCTTCCTCCAGTTTTAGACTCGCAAGTCATTTCTCAGCACTTAATTTCCCCCTGTGTAATTTGGGAAGGGAAGTTGGAATTCAGTGTAATTGGTTGCAATCAAGAGAGAATGAGAAAATTCAACGGAAGATTCAGGTCAAGTTGCTTATCTCCGTGGAACTTTGCGGATGAATTGGCTCAACAGCCAGAGCCTATCTTGTTGTTGCCAGAGTGTTTGACAGGACAAAATTAAGGCCATCTCAAAACAGGAATTAAACGCATCCCTATTATTCAGTACATAGTCAGGCAGACGCCTAGAAACCACATAAAAGTTGATCACTGATCCCATCCAAACATATACATGCAACCCACTACTACAAGAAGAAGAAGTATTAACCAGGGGCAGTGAAGTGTATTTGATAGTGACAGAGCAAGAATGGCACAAAAAGTAATTATACGTCCAAATAACGGTTAAAACCCAATAGTCTCTAGTAGATTCTATAGGAGAAATAGACTTAGTCTTGATCTCATCTCCTCCTCCTCCGTGCACATCAAACCGAATTAATCATGGAAACATACAGTGGACCACATAAACATGAAGATCATCAACATGGAACATCAGACCTCAGAAATGACTATTCTACTTCCGAAGTGGTTGTAAATTCCGGCTCTCAATCTCATGCTTATCACAATCCGCTTACAATCACCCCCGAATCTGTGATGAACAGACTGAATTCATCGACATCGACCTCAGACACCACCATTGATCCAATGTTATTGACTAACACTACAACGACGGGGGGAATCAGTCAGCTCGAGAATTGGAACGATACTTCCTCAGCCGTTGATGAAATGTCTATGGAAGAATTCGTGTGCCATAATTACGGCATTTCCCTCGACGCATTACACAACATCCATGACGATACAAGTGGTCCAAATGTTGGAAGTGATGATAAAAGCGGAATTAATGTCAATGCCACTTTGTCATCATCAACAATCTTATCGACAACTTATGGGAATTCTAGTGATAGCTTTCCCACCGGTGTGAGTAGCAGTGGGATCAACTTGGATGCGTTTGGTAGCCCATTTCATCATGAAAACATCTCGGTCTGCCAAAGAAATTGGGATGGGATCCTTTGTTGGCCCGAAACTACTATTGGACACACGGCGACGCTAGCTTGCTTTCCTGAGTTGAATGGCATTAGTTATGACAGTTCGCGTAAGTCTGTTTTCCTTTATACTTAAGTTACATAAAAGACAGGTTATTTGTTCACAATCTATAAGGGGACCTTGAGAAAAGCACTTACTTCATTACATGAAAATAAGCAAGGTACCAAGTGAAAACTTTCACGAAAACATGAAAAAGATATATAGGATTTATTTCCTTTATTTCCTTCTTCACAAAAAAACATCCAGACGTATTGAAATGCTTTGGGATCTTTATTGTTGAGATTCTGGGACATCCGCCCACAAGTTAAAAAAATATCTCTTTCAAAATCTGCAAAATTGCCTTATTGTAGTTTAGTAATTTCCTCCAGGCATTATCCAGGACGAGTAAAAAGTCAGATCAGCTTATCAAATCAGTATATGTACTACTAGGCTTTTTTAATGCAACAGGGTGATCTGCTACTAGTAGGATCTATTTATAAATAAGCAAACACCAAAATGGAAATGTTATCGTAGTTTAATTTGATAACAGCAGACTTATATATATTTCCAGTAATAACATTACCATCTTGTCCATCGGTTTCTGTAGGGCCAACTTGTATTCGCTCCATGTACATTCATGTCCTTACTTATAAGTCTTCCAAGTCTTCGCCATTTTATCATCCCTTTGGTGTATTTCAAAAATTCCTATCGCTGACACAGATAGTACCTCCATTACAGCTATCATCATCATCATCATGAGGAGAAAAGGCTTTTCACATTGTTGTATGTTATGCTTACATTTCAGTGTTTGTGTGCTTTCACTTTTATATACCGTGAGTTTCTCAGCTCGACAGTCGACAGTATGTATTCGATATCCGACAAAATGCTTAGGTATCATATACGAATTGTAAACCATACTTTGAGACGTTAATGTATTTTGGAAATAACAATATAGAGCTGAAACCGCACATTCATATACATTCATAATACTCTCGACTCGTTGACACTCAACATGAGAAGAGACTCTTTGGAGCTTCAAAAATACCCTTATATCTCTCACGACTCCAGAGCTTATTACAACGTAACTCCAGATGTAAACAGACTAGAGCCAATTTAGTTTAGTAATGCGTATCTATGATGGCTGTGTGCTTTGATATTTAGTACAATACATAATACAAAACACAAAGGATGTGGAGCAGAGGTGGGTATTATATTACTGAAAAGATTGCTTTTGAAATGAGCACTGAAAAGATTATAGCTCTCTTGTGTCATATAATCACAAAATGTTTAGCAAACTCATAATTTCCTTAGAAATTCCGAGGTGCTTATACTGTTTACAGTCACAAATTCATGATAATAATGCAGTTGGCAACAAACAGAACTTGTTCAAAAACACTCCAATTTTTGTTACCTATAGACATTGTATTGACAAAATGTTAGTCGAATTATTCAAATTCAATGGTTTAAATTAGAATAGTATGCCTGCGTTCAAACTTGATTTCAACAAATCAGGAGAAATCAACAAAACTAAATCATACAAATCCTCTACTGACGTATATATAATAGTTTAGTTTGTTTAGATGAACTTTAGGCCTCTGGGGAATTTAATTTCGTTATAAATTCCAAATCCCTGATATTGAGGCTCAGTCATAGTATTATTGCAAGTTGTGAGAAAACATATACCCATAAAGCATCTGTAAAATACATTAACACGCAAATAAATACATAACGATAGTTATCAGAAGGTCTAGTTATTTTTAAAAAAAACGATGTCAGCAAATTAATCCCAATTGGTATAAGAAGAAGGCAGAGAATATTTTATTCCAAATCAATTTCCAACCCTGATTTAACTCCGTGCTTTCAAATAAATTTATAAACTGTAAAGCTGTCTTAGCATTTCTTCTGTCTGGTGAAAGTCGGCTGACAAAATGAAAAAATTGAATAGAGAAAGCTTTACACGGATCTAGGACAAGCCGAACGTAAAGTTAGATAAATTATTATTGAAATCTTGAGCTGCTGGAAAACTTCATTTCATTAGGCGATTTCACAATATACCAGAGCAAATCGATTCGTCTCCTCTTTGTCAGTGTTGAGTGTTTTTTCCTAAACTTAAATAATATGTGAATCATTGGTGTTTGCATGGAAAACCTTGGTCTAAGATGGATAGAAATGCTGACTGGTATTTATTGGCCTTGAAGTCTTGATCCTTTTCTTTAGTAGCCCTTAAATCTTTGCATATATTTGCTATGCAATGCGTAAGTCCAAGTTTGCTCATTTAGAGAAACTTGGCTTGGCTTGGTAAAATTATATAGCAACGATTTTTGCAGCATTTTGTTATAGTCAAAGTTATTGTTTCCAAACTGTTACCATCTTGAAATTGTCGGCTTCTGGAAGTTGGTTTTTGTATGTTCTGTTTATTATCACTGCATTTTGTTGTTTGTGGTTCAATATAACCGTGGCATGTGAATCGTTAATGAAACCTTGTGTTGGTTGGTGGTATTGAGTTGGTGTTGGAAACGGAGCCTTTTAAAGTTAGTTTCATAGGAAGTAGGCCAATTAAAAATGTGCTTTGGCTACAAAAAGTACAGAAGCTAGTTTTGCTAGTTTTGCGAACAAAAAAGTCGGATGAACACTGCTGAACCTTGTACCTTTATTGTGTTTCTGATTTCAAAACATCAGAAAGCAAAATGTGATTGGCTTACAATTTCAATATGTTGAAGAGCAACTAGGGCGGAAGCTGGCTAGATTATTAGTAGAGTCTAAATTATAGTATAGTAAGTAAAACTAAAGTGGAATTTTGAAGCCTTTGCTGACAGTCTTTGGAAAGAACCATGAACGCAATTCATGACATTTCAAGTTAGAGGTTTTAGTTTTTGAGTTGCCAGGAAATCGCAGCCAAGGACGAATCGAAAAATACAAAAGATACTTTTTATTTTACTTCTTTTAGTTCCATGTACCATAATTAGAGACTGTAGCAATTAGTGTTTGGTTCGGTGAAAGTTTTCTTGCAAGGAAATACTTGTATGATATTTTTTGAGATTCGTCAGAGTAATCACCAATTTAAAAGCAAGGAAAAATAAATCTAAAAATATAATATCGTTGTGCGTAGTGGCTCGTATACTTTTAGAAGGATGAGTTGTCAAATACTTTATGGTTGACACATCCTTCGGTAATTGAAATGTGTAGATATACTGGTGATTTTGGAGCAATTATTTTAAGTATGTTTTCCTGATACGACTCCAAAAACACTACACAGAACACCTACGTATTTGTCCTAAATGGGTAATAATAGACGAAAAATATTGTTTGTAATACTTCCGTTTTTTGTAGATCATGTACAGGTAACACAAAACAGAATGGTCAGCAGTTCGCCAGCAGCTAAGAACAAAATCCCGTGTCATCTTTCTACATTTTACGATGTCCCGGTTGGTTCCAAAAGCTCATTTTGCTTTGTAAAGTATCAGCCATAACTGGACTTTTATATGTTTGCTGAAAGCTCAACTTTCTGTGTGAAACCCAAAGTCTGTAACCCCTATCCCTAGCTAATACATCGAAGTCCAAACAACCGGGTTTGTTTTATTCTAAATCCTACTGTCTTCTAAACTTTCTTCGACGAGACTACATTACAAGTAGATACAAACAACACAATTCAGTTTCGTCTGACTAGGTGTATTTTCATTTTACAGGGTTTGAAAGCATTGAAGCATTTAACCCTCTAGTAGAACTGAGAGTCTCTAAGGGAATTACAAAGTCAATGGTGGAAGTAAGTGGTTGTTAAATCCGCAAAGTTGTGGAAATAAAGAAAAATACTTGGCCCTGAGTTCCCACGTATTTATGTAAGTATGGAACAACAACAAAACCTTTTATTTATCTCTAGAACCTTGTACTGTGTTGTAGACACTTTTCCGGGTTTAAATTATCTGTATTTTCTAAGGATTCAATTCCTAATTCCTTGTCAAATTCTTTCTCCGAAACTCATTATTGACAATATTTACTTGTAAAACATACAAATACCATATTTATGACTTAATAATTTACTACAACAAATAATGTTTTAACACAAGCGTCGAATTACACAATTCGACTGTCAAAAGCCTTCCCTTATTTGTCCAATAGCTCGAAAGAACATTGCAAGGATTTGTTTAACCTTACACATAGCAAGAACATTCAAAAGAAACTCATACCGTGGTCGCAATTTAGAACACAGCATGACATGAACGCAATTCACGCATACAAACATCACTTGCCGTCTTTTATTTTAGTTTTTAGCTATATAGAGGTTTTGTAGGAACTAAATTTCTCAAATAAAATTCAGAGTGAAAGGCTTTTCAAATGGAGAAATTACATTAGATAGAGCAGCGAGTATTATTATTAGAGGTAGAGAAAGTCAATGGCACCCCACTGTCACACTTTCTGGTAGCGGATGTTCAGACTATTCTATATCCACGGTCCACAAAAGATAATGGCACTACGGGTATCATAGAATTTGTAGGCATAATCCCAATCTACTAGGACCAGAATTTTGTATTCACCTCACATAATAATAGCTTGCGAAAAACGCTGTATAGCTTCTTTCATATTAAGTGTAGACGTGTAGAAGACTACTACTATCGCTACATTAATACACGTTTACTTCCTTTCTTCTTTTATGTATGACTATTTCGACTACTATGTTAATCCTTGCGGAATTAACCCCATTTGAAGGTTTGAACTCACTTTCACCAGCCTGGAAGTGAAAATGTAACAGCTTTCTTCACTTATTTTGTTACTACCGAAAGGTGTAGAAGATGGGCTTGCTTCTTCTTTCTAGTCAACGACTCAAAAGTTGATAGTTACTTGTTCTGTATATAAGGTCTGGCCCCAGGAGTTTATAATGGGGATTAGAGGACTAGATTTCTTGTGGAAGTGTGGACTACTAAACACCAACTTTCTTTGGTTTCTTACTGAAAGCTGGTAATGTTGGTTCTTGCTGAATTTTTCGCTGAGCTAAGCTGCAGCCTGAAATAGGTTTCGCAAATAGCTTGGAATGAATTTTAAGATCTTCAGCTTGGTTATAGTTAGACTATCGTCATGTTTGTATTCTTGGTGGCAGAATAGTTGCTTCAACTATATAAAGGCGTGGGAGTTGTTGATATTGAGATTACCAAGCTCAGGAAATTTTCGAGTATTTTTATGGTAAAAAATATTCTTGATAATTGGTAGCAACGTATGTTACAAAATTCTATATAAAATTTGACTTGGACTAGATATTATTCTAATGATCACATACCCTTCTATTTAGTGGTTACACAGACTTTTTGAATTACACTTATATATGTATCTTAGAATGTATTCAAGCAAGGGTATCATCATCCACCTGAATATGATATGAATACTCTGCTGCAGTATTGAACTATATTGAAGCCTCACCATTAATCAAATCTCCCGAGGCAAGGTTATTAAATCACAAGAGATCCTCTGATACTTCAAAATGATTACTTTCTCCATATTGCTAACGTTTCAAATATTATTTGAAAACTTTTAGAGTCTAGTCGTTATCTCACATCATCATCAACTTCCTTTCAAGATCAACTGACCTTCGCCTGTCCTTTCAGTTCTCTGATTTATCTCCTCGGAAGCAAGGCTCTCAAACTTTATGCATATTGGTCTAAAAAATAGTGTGGGAATCTCCACAGATTTCCTGTCTTTATGAAGGAAATGGCAAATTGAGCGAAGGAAGCAAATGAAGGTTTCCTTCCATGTCGTTCCAAGTTACAGATATAGTTCTTTAATGTTTGAAAGCCTGTACTATTGGTTCTACATTCAGTTGCAGTAGTACTGTTGATTTTGAATTCCCCTTATATTTCTAGATCCTCTGGCTGTAGTCCTCTTTTGTAAAGTAAGTAGAAACCAGCATGATCTTTTTGGGTAATAACGGGGTTCTAAGAGGAGATTTATGATGATGATGACAGGGATGATTATGGTACGTGAGGTTCTCTTATTCTTCTTTGTGCTTAGACCGCTTATTCCTACCACAGACAAATCCGATTTTATATTTCTTACCGTCAGGGTCCATTATCAAACTCAATGTGATACTAACTCGTTTTGTTGCGTAAAGATATTGAGAGATGATCCAGGGTAGCAAAGAATAGTCGAAATGTTTTTATATTCTGTGAGGTTTTGGAATTGTATTACTGACCACTTGTTGTTTGGTTGATAATTTTTGTTTACACACTACAAAACTGTTAATACAGTAAGACAGAAAAAACAATTACGAGTATACAAAATTTGATAATCTAATATTGACATTACAAAACAGAATTGATCCAGTGAATAATTTTCTTTCAGCCACGTAATCTGCGTATACTGTACCATTTTTCTTGATAATAATTAATATTCAGAGAATTATGAAAATAATATTAAATACATTAGTATTTATAAGGAAATCAAAAAATTAACTTTCACCCTGTGTGAAAACGGAGATAAAGCCTGCGGAGAAAGTACGTATGGAGTCTTTCACACAAAAACTATGAATTTATCATATTACAGTATCATGTGGCACATGTCCACCATTATACATATATTCCTATAGCATCAAGTCCCAAGAACTTGGAAACCTAATGCAATTTCTTTGAATAGGATGTTCTCCCATAGCCCCAAAGTGTCTAGTGACAAGTAGACATTTAGGTCGGATAATCAAGCAGAGTTTTTGCCGTCGGACTTTCACTTTTTTCTTCCAAAGACCACTAATGGTGGGCGTGTACTGCTTGGAAGTTTTGTTCAATTAATCTTAAAATTTTAATGTGGTCGAATGGTATTTTCTCTAGAGTGCTTTGTTTGAAAACGACCAAGAACAAACCGATAAACGATATTTGATAACAAGTATTTCGTATATGTGACATTGACAATTGTCCTTTGAAACAAACGGAAACAAGTAAATAGAAAGTATTTAGAAGTAGTTAAAACTTTGTAGTCAATTCTCTACCACAGATCCTTGGGAAGCAATATACTTGGAATTTCTTTGATATGAAGTTCCAACTAACGAATTTAAGGAGTATATGGGTAAACATTTTCGAGTAGCGATCAAAGACACAAACAGAAAACAAACACAGCCAAAGGTTATCAATTTGGTATTATCTGACAAATTCTGAGGAACACAACGAAACTACTGTAACTAGAAATCTAAACCAAAACTCCTAAATCTTATACGTAAGTCAATGATATAAAAATAGTGAAAGGGTTTGATTCACCGAGATCATAAAAATGTCAAGATCTTCAGTCAAAACAAGCTGGTGTAGTGTTTATATGTTTTATGTTGTACATATGATGAGGTATGTGTAGAAACAAGAATCTTTCATCGGAACACTCAGTGCCATGCCAGAAGCTATTTCACAAGATCATTTTGGCGAGAAACTAATCTCCGAGTTTCATTTTGTTCTAGATGAACAGCAAACAGAAGAATCTTTTTTAATGATACCAACAAGAAACGGAGTCAACTTCTGAAATTCTCAGTTTGTTTGGCATGTATTCACTTAACTTTTCTTGCTGCATTAACAAGGTCAAAAAATAGAGACAGAAAAACATTGAGACGAGAAGCCATATCCTATAACAAAACCCTATCTAAAAGTTTATTGTCTCACTATTTTTTGTATACATAGTTACATATGAGCCTGTCTGTCCCATCTGAAGACAGGCTTTTATTCCATAGCATACATTGTGATAGGATGTGTTTAGATGTCAGATTTAGGACTGTGCATTGTATTTCAAGGAATGTTGTATGTATCCTCATACTGTGTTCACTAGTACAGTGAAGACTTTCATTCTTTTTCTACAATAAACTTTCGCCATTTATGTCAAACTGTGTCTTTATTTCTGTATGTGTGTGCACATAACTGCAAACCATGTCTCAGCCTAAAGCCTTACAGATCCGGGGTATTATTTTTACTTTTGAATTAATTTATAGTGTTCTACTACACTCTTTTTATGTAAGCTTAATTAGTTTTGCTGCAGCAGATAATGTAATAAACCCTATTCGCGTATTCAATTTTGCATGGCAGTTGTATTTTTGTTACACGGACCTCGTTATTTCTAACATGTGAAATTAGGATTAGTTTTAATGGTCTTTATGCAACGACAAAGCACTTGTAGTCGTTAGCTGTACAACCTTCTGTATAATTCTTAACCAAATGCCTTTAGTCTTCTTCTTCATTGTGAATGTGTCGTTTGTGGTGAACCGTTTGGTCCCCAATTCTCAAGGCTTTACGGAACATTATAATTTCGTAAATTGCAGAAGTTAGCATTTATTTATTACACTATGCATAAAACTTTGACTGATAACACAGATAGTGATGATATATACGACGTTTTGTGGTTGTAGGATTTATCTTGTGAAAAAGAGAAAGTCAAAGAAAGTTGTGAGTTGGCCAATATTTATTTGCGG
>JAQGBQ010000203.1:0-32512 GCA_034698485.1 Vertagopus arboreus
ATATTATAAACAACATATAAAAAAATTGGAAAAATCTGTGGAAGTTAAAAATCCCATCTGATCCGTGCGGGGTCCTTAAAACATTTTTTTAGGATAAATATTTGTGACAAATTAAAAACTACCAATACAACCAGACAAACAGCAAATGAACAAGAATATCACACTATTATGGTTGTATGCAGAAGTATGAAACTACATAGTTCAATTATAACCTTTCCAATATCTAAATAAACATCTTAGGTTTGTAAATATTCTAGATCTACATACATACTATGAACATCAAAATGACTTCGAAATGTATCTAGAGATAGCAAAAGTTGAATTTGAAAATTTCATTATAAATAATAACCTTACCTTATAAAATTGTACTTCTGCCTTTTCACAAATTACTTCGATTTCATGTAATTTCACAAATAATAGAGTTCAATGTTGGGAAAAAGAATAAAGAATAAAAAAGAATTAAAACTATTAATTAAATTTTTTTTATTGAACTAACCTATCAGCTTTTGCTGGCCATTCATTACTCAAGACAAAAATACTTAATTAGCTGAAGTGAATGAATCTTGGGTCGTGTTTCTGACAGCTTGAGCCCTGAATTGATTTGTTTTCCTTAAAACTTTACATGTAGGAAATCAAAAAATAGAATGACATATTATGTAGGTAGTTCAAATAAAAAAAAGACTTGATTCAGGGACGTTTAAAAAAAAGAATTTGCTGTTCACAATCTGTCATTTTGGCATGCTTGATCTTTACCGGAAGGCAGGGTCTAAATTTTAGGACAAAATGTCGGCATTTGTTAAAATAAATGAGACTCTTCGTTTATTACTTCAATTAATTAAATCTCATCGTTTACCTGAAAATGCTTCCGGGGATAAAGAATATTTTTTTTTTAAAAAAAAAAGAGTTTCGAATTAAATAACTGTCGTAGATGATTTGTTTCAACCATACCTCTAAATTACGAATAGGATTAACAATAATTCGGTCAGAAACACAGGAAGAGATACACACAAATAATAAAATATAAACAACAAAAACCAAAAGAATCTAAATTGGTAAAGCAAATAATATAATATTGTTCACACCCACCCACTTAACCAACACTAATTGATTTGAACAAACTCGATAATTATGTGCTATTAATCAATCAATTAATTCAAAGCAATTAAGTAAACCAACAAAAATTTAGAAATGCAATAAACATAAAATCTCACTATATGTACTATCTAAATAGTAAACAGTTGCATAAATAAAAACTCCATTACTCAGTACAGTTTTCAGAAACCTTTTAAAATATTTGGCAGAAATCACATCAACCTTTCCCAATCATCCGTGTAACAGTAACAGATTTGAAATGATGCTAGTTGTAATCAGATTACAATTACAACCAAAGAAATATTCCTTGTCATACTTTGCATGCAAATCTAAAGTAAATTATTCCAACTGAAAACAAGTATGGAATTCCTGATTTTTTTCTTTTAGTTGTTTAAAAGTGTGTGATGAGTTGATGAGAAGCCTCATCAACTAAGAACATATCATCCTCAATCGCCAAAGTCCATCATCATAACCTTACAATAATTGAGATTGGAAATGGGAAGATGCACTGATGCACAATCAACATCAAGGACTACTTGACTTGAATTTAAAATGAATTGGATGCATTATATATTTGCAATTACATCACTTTTTATACACGTTTTATTATTATTCAATCAAACTTAATTTTTTTGGCAGAACTCGAGCAATTTTCTGCACATTCTATAAACGAGTATATATAGGCCGATCGGTAGTGAAATAATTATCAGTTCATCTTCTGTTCTCATTTTGTTTGCTTTTTCTTCTTCAGCTTTTAACTGTTCTACAAAACAAAAATGCAATCCATCTTGGTAACTTTGCGATCTTTATTAGTCAAATCGGATATTTTTCTTCAATCAAAAATTTATTTCTGATTTGTTTTTTTACTTGTTTAAGGTTGCCCTTTCTTTCACAGCTTTGGTTACTATTGTCCAAGCTGGACAAAGTGGATATGGAGTCCCCGAAGAGTCCTATCAGTCACAAACTTATAAACATGTAATTGAAACATTTTACTTTTGAGTAGTCCTATTTAATATACATTATCTTGTGGTTATGGAATATTTTAGGTTTATGTATACAATACCCCAGATGACGAGCCTGAAATTCAATCCCGAACTATCCGGGTGCCAGGAGGAGACAAGCACGTAAGTTGTCTACAGAATCTATAAATTTTAATTGACTAAGGTATCGAACTTTGTGTCTAATTTTTGTATTTTTCAGGTCAACATTATCTTCGTAAAGGCTCCGTCCCAATCTAGCCATTTCGAAACCGAGGTAATCCTTCCAGAACAAGACGAGCATAAGAACTTGGTTTACGTTTTGAGCAAAAAGGCAGAGTCGAGCTCAACGGTCAACATCCGCCGACCAGCAGCCCCACGTCAACAAAAGCCAGAAGTTTACTTCATCAAATATGGAAACCAAGGAGGTCAAACTGGAAATGGGGGTGGCTCTTCCTCATCCTTCGGTAGTGGTGGCAACGGTGCTGTTGGAGTCCGAACTCCAAGTTCTTCTTATGGAGCTTTCTAAGATGAAATTAAATGTGCTATTTATTATTTATATTGTGGATGTTTTGATTTACTTTTTTATATTTATTTAATATGTTGTTCCTAATTGGAGAAATTGCCTTCTAGTATTTTCTTTTGTATTTCTTATCCTATATTCTGTGATTCTATTCTTTATCTCATTTCCCTTTTCTATTTCTAATTCTTCCTCTTTTCTGTCTATTTTTTGTCAACTATTAAGTAATAAACTTTCCGACTTGATTTAAAGTTTCAGATGCATGGCCCCATATTTAATTTTCATATACAAACTTTATTAACTCGTTGATTTGTGAAAAGTCATTTATTCACATTAATTCGATTTCATGATACAAACAAATAACACATTATAAATCAAATAATATGCCGAAACTAGAACGCACGGATGAATATTTTAGAAAGATGATGGTCAAACTACAAGATTAATCAATTAAATGTGAACAAACATAAATGTAGGTGATCAGGTGTCATAAAATTATAAATGCATGAATATTCATAATTCATGGTCAAAAGCTCATAATCATTTTATATACTGGCTTATGTTTTATAGTGCCAAAAAATCTTAATGGTGAGGCAATAAAAGAGTTTCAGATATGGGACAATGTAGGCAAACATCTTTAATAGTTGTAAATACAGAATGAAGAAGAGACAGAACTCTTCAACATAAAATTGTAATTGCAACGTAAAATTCCAGGTTAGAAATCCCACTTAAAACTCTCTAAACCTAAAATCTTCGCTTATCTAACGAAAGTTATCTCAGTTTTATAAATGTTTAGTTCCAGTAATTAAACATTCTATGTATTGATATGTTATTTTTCATGAAAAACGGATATAAACATTTACAGTAACTTTAACAATAATAAATTTATTTAACTTTCCAACATGTAACTTAAATTAAAAATTAATTTTGAAGAAAAAACAGTTGATTGTAATCATTCTATATCAAAACTTAAAATTCGTAAATGTAAGAAACCCCACTGAAAGTAAATATTATTAGGAATGCAATGAATTCAGTAAAATAAATCAGACTTCTACGAATGAAATTCCAAAAAAGCATATACAATCATATTTTAATTTTAAATATGGAAATTGTCTGGATGATGTTGTTTTCGTATAACGATGCTAAAAATATTATGTACAAAAATAAACATTACACATCAATATTAGACTATTACATTCATAGCATAGCAATTATTATGACAAACAGTACAGGATTGAATTTTACATTACATTGATTACTTGTTGTTTTATTGTTGGTTGAACCTCGTTTTATTATTACGTATATTTATATGATATCCTGGATAAATCATTAGAAATATACAAACAAAGAAATCATTGCAATTTTCCGGGTATAAAAGCACAAGCCAAAATATCAAAGCATTTGTTCAGTTTCATTCCGATATTTCATATTTAAAACCACAGATTTCTTCAAATATGAAGTTCTCTCTCATCTTCTTACAAACTACAGCGTTGCTTTTGATAGGTAAAAACTTTGATTTAATAAAAAATATTCGTACCGTTTTCACAATTATTTTTTGTATTTCAGGGCTGGTCGTGTTGTCGTGCAATGCAGAACCTTCCGATAACGGTTGGTGTGACGTTTAAAGGAAATATTGTAAAGAAGTCTGTTTAGGGGCTTCTGGTTCGGAACGAAGATTTTGCATGGCTGGTTGTTTACTTGGAGGCACGATTGCCTGCAAGACTTGAATATGTAATGAAATAAAAGTTAACTCAAATTCGGTGCAAATTAACTTCAGTTTACAATATCAGTTTGCAAACCATGTTTTTATTCCATGATTAACCATTTTAATAGCTTTACATTAAAAAAATAAGCAGAATTAACAATTTGCTTTTGTCACTCATTAAAACTAATTTAGACTTCTAATAAAATAAGCTGAGCTCCCATCTCTCCAACCATCATAGACGGGAAATTCGTGTTGCCCGATGGAACAAATGGCATTACACTAGCGTCGATTACTCTGAGTCCAGTTGTTCCAAAAACACTGCAAACGTTTATAAAAAATTAGAATGCTAGCCCATACAAATAAATTTAATTCACTATTCTATTTCGAAAACATACCGAAGGTTGGAGTCGACCACACCCAATGTACTGTTTGGTGCCATACGGCAGGTAGATGTAGGGTGATAATGCGTTCCAGATGTCTGCCTGGCATAACATTTCCAATAATCTCTGGATGGAAACTCGATACTCGAGCAAGCTGGGTGTAGCGTTATTCCATCAGCCCATTTGACTCCTATAGCTTGTAGCGACGGGGACTTCAAGAACAGATCCGTGGTGTATTCAATACCTGTTCAAAAAAATATAATTAGTATTAAAAAAAAATTCAATAATTTTATATTAATTGTGACAAAGTTACCATCAACAAGTCGTTCCAAGTCCTCAGGATCTGCAAAGAACTGAGGGT
Source organism: Vertagopus arboreus (assembly GCA_034698485.1). Classification (NCBI taxonomy): domain Eukaryota; kingdom Metazoa; phylum Arthropoda; class Collembola; order Entomobryomorpha; family Isotomidae; genus Vertagopus; species Vertagopus arboreus. The sequence goes on from JAQGBQ010000203.1 coordinate 5,036, forward strand.
CAATCAAAGGATGATCTTCTGGGTTGGTAGTGGCTAGTCGAACGGTTCCATAACTCTTTGGTTGCATAAGGGCATGGTCGACGTAAAAGTGCTCTTCTACAGCTACTCCATCAGCATGGACTAATTCTTCATGAACATAAGTCTGAATATCAGGATATGTTGGGTCGTTGAAAATTTTACTTGGTAAGTATCCCTATATACATGCATAAGTTTAATTATTTATTTTTATAATAAATATATGATATAAAAATAAATTTTTTATATTATATTTTTATAACCATAGCCACTTGAGGAGCATAGGCAGGTCCAAATTCAAAAGCATTCAAAGGTCCTGTGCAAGGGTTAAATGCATTTTAGAGTTTATAAAATAAAATATTAAATGCCAATCAGTAAAACACGCTTCTACCTGTTCCATTCTCGATAAATTGGGTCAGTGAAGCGTCAGTTAAAATTTCCACTTGGCCGAAAGTTCGGTTTACACTGAAGGAGTGTGATCGACCCTGGAATTAAAAAATATATTAATTGAATATGAAATGCTGAATAACATGCATTTTTACTATTCATCGTACCCCAGTTGCCACGTGATCTTGAAGATAGTCACCAACGGCTGGCAGATCCAATTCTGTTGTAATCTGAAACATCAAACAAACATGTCATTTTTGTAAAACTCTAGAGTTTTTTAATTCACAGCTTAAATACTTACACCATGCTCTGCTAAATGAGATGCTGGTCCAATTCCACTTAATAATAAAAGCTTGGGCGATTCGTAAACACCGGCTATATTTAAAAAAAATATTTATAATCGTGATTTAAACTATTTAGATATTTTTAATTTGTAAAATTACCTGAAACAATGATTTCCTTATTTGCTGCTACATATCTTGTTTGTCCATGACGCTGATATGTAACTCCGATTGCCTTTTTATTTGTATCAAGATGTACCTAAATGGATAACGAGTTATTATATACCCCAAGTCCCTTACCAAACGCTAAAGAAATGTATTAAAACAAAATGAATACCTTAGAAGCCCAAGCATATCGGTAGATTTTGAGATTAGCTCTATCAAGAACTGGGGCTAAGAAAGCATGGTATGCAGATTGTCGAAGACCATCCTTGACATTGTAGTCAATTTTTGAGTACCCGAATCTAAAAAGACCCGAATTCAAATCTCCGGTTGGAACACCTTGTTCTGCAAAAGCATCCAAAAGAACATCACTGCCTGGAATGTAGTCCATCTTCCCAACGAATACATCTCCTCCGGAACCGTGATTTGGCCCTATTAAATAACGAAAAATTATTTTTTAAGTTATAAAAATATTTATTATTTCTAATATAAATACATACCTGGACTATCTTCGAAAAAGCCGTGATAGTCTTCAATTTTTTTGAAGGCTTCGAGAACATTTTCAAATCTCCACAGTGGGTTGTTGGTAAAAGTAGCCCACGCATCGTAATCTTTAGGGTCACATCGATTGTACAAAGCACCATTAAGGACACTGCATCCTCCAAGCGTTTTTGCTCTAGGATGGGAGCATTTCTGCCATACAAATTATTTAACATTAGACTTTGTCAGATTTTCTATACAAAAAAATTGCATGTACACAAGGAAGACTTACCCCTGCTGCAAGACAAGAATTCTCTTGAGGAACACTTGAGTATTGCAATACTAATTCGGCAGGGGCAGCAAAAATATGTCTTCGTCCCATAGGCAGGTCACTAACGGGGTTCGGGTCACCTCCACCTTAATGCCAACCAAGAAAAAAAATATTGACTAGAATTGAAAGGCCTCTGGGAAATAATTAATGATTTAATTTTTATTACCTTCAAGAAGCAAAACGGTAAACCGACCAGATGCAGATAGACGATTTGCAACAACAGCACCTGCAATTAAAATCAGTGTTTGTTAACCATACTCGAAAATTGTAAAAAAAAACATTAAATTATTTGATATGCATACCAGCAGAACCACCGCCTATGATAATGTAGTCGAATGTCTCAGTCGGTCCTTCGCCCTCTCCAAGGGCTTTATGAAGGACTACATCACTAGCACGCTGGATTTGATCGTACAGTTTAACCTGTTCTGGTCCATAATTTTCAGAGAATAGGAATGCAGAGACTATCAAGGGAATGGCAATACGGCCAATGAATTGAACTGGAATCGTCATAGTTTATTGATTTAAAAAAATAAATATGAAATATCTGACAGCCACTGGACTCGCCTACTAAACTGATTTTAATCCTGAGTGCACCTCTGCTTTTATATTGTGTTCCCAGAGACCTATGTGCTTAATCAGTAGACAGTTGAGTGGGGCTTTCCAGATTATTTTTGTCATTTCATTATTAATAGCATAGTACATATTTTCAAGTGCTGGAAAGAACTGTTATTGTTCTTTCCTATTTATCATACTTAAACCTATTTATCTTACTATCAATATCTATGAATAATAGTATTGCTTCAGTTTTTAAGCTCAATTAAGCCATGCCTTGGGGAAATATTTTCACATTTTAAGGACAAGTTCAATGTTGAATGAATGAGTAAACATACATAATCTGCATAAAAGATGTAAATATAAGCTAAACATAATAATAATGACACTTTCAAACAAACTGCATGCAAAGCTCTTGGTTTTTTTACAAAATACTTTACAAATTATCAATTGAATCAATCATGAAATTGAATTGATTTTGATTACTTTATCACTAACCTATCTTAAGTAATATTCAACACGTCATTGTTTTTTGCGATTTTTATGTATTATTTAAGTCAAGCACATAGTTTCATCACCGTTTCATATGCACTTTGCACTTCAATCTTTGCACCCAACCCTCTCAATCAAGTACAATATGATTTACAATCATTATGTACAAGTACATATTACAGGTATATTTCCAAGTGTAATTGTAAAATATTTAAATGTAGACCATGACGTTATTGTAAGGGGTCATTAAATACATTCAGAGATATAATTTCGACATTTTCATCAATTGTCTATATAAATAGATTAATGACGTTGAGCAATGTACACAGATTTTGATAATTTAATGTCACGTATACAACTGGAAAACAAGTTGTAAACCCTAATTACAAATGTGCTGTTTATTTCAGCATATTTACTTTTATATAACTTTATCAAGGATGAATTATTTAGATAATTATTCAAGGACGTACTTTGATTGATTGTGATTACCAAACCTAATCTCTGGATATTCTGTATTAGTAAATTTTCAACAAGTCACAAATCTTTAAAAATTTCTTTAGCAAAGTTTTTCATTAATGATATCTATTTTTAGTGTTCAACTGCTCAGTCAAGTTGTAAAGTCATTACCATGTTTTTTAAATGCAATTACAAAATAATTTATCTCAGAAGGAGTCAATTTTATTTAATTTTAATGCCGTAGTCTTATTTTCTATCTAGAAAATTGTCGTCTTCTTAAAATTAGTCATAGGACAAAACAAAGCAGGTCCGCAGACGGAGCGCTGGAAATGTAGATGGTCAGATATTATAGGAAATAATAAATAACCTTAAAAATTATCTCAACGTTAAAAGTATTACCAATTTTATCGGGTTATTTTGACCGAGATTCACACTGGCAGAGTTTGTGTTTTGATGAAGATCTGTATATTTATAATCTGTTGTGAAGTTGCTTGCTGTTTGTTTGATAGGCTCACTCAATAATATGAGAACCAGGAAATTTTTATAAATATTTAATTTATTTGACATAGTAGTAAGTCAAATATCAACAGATAGAACCAGAGAGATCGTGTAATATAATGCAAGTGATACAAAAGTACACTTTGTACTATTAGTTATATGAAAAAATGGACCAACTTGAACCCTCAGAGGCCTGCAACTTTTTAAACATTTACGATCAACCAAACCTAGCGTTTGGTTTTCCCAAAACCTTTTAAATTGCTTGGATTGCTCTGTAATCTCTTGTCCAAAAGGTAACATAGAATGCATTCCCAATAAAATCGATATATCAATAACCGGAGCAATTAAGTAAATAATTAAACGAACTTTTCCATACAATTTGATAATTATGTATCCGAAGATACAAAATACAAATAGCGATATGAAAATCATGGCTGGTCCAAAATAAAACAATACATCATTAGCCAATGTGTCTAATATTCTTAGTTGAGAAAAAATTAAATAACTGTAATTAAATCTACTTCTAGTCTCTTTTTTACGATCTTTAAAGATAATAATAAAATCTGCAACTTCTCCTAATCTATTTTCTTTCACATCTTTATGTGCCAATTTCCATTTGCTACTACTTTTATAGTCAAATTTAGATATTAATTCAAGACATAGAATAACGAATAGAAAGTAAATGATTGTGTTTAAAACTACGATCGTAATAACAATTCCGGAATGAATAAACAAAGTCCCAGTTAATGCAGATCTTAGAATCTTCTTGCCAATTGTGGAAATGGGTAATTCCCTCATGATAAAGTAAGACGGATCGTTATAGTCATTGTTTGGAACTAGTGGCCAAGTGTAACCAAATAGTGGACAGGAAAGCAAAGAAAAAATCACTCCGTGCATCATGATTCCGATATTTTTCATCCGGGTGAAATAAGCTTCGTCCATTGCCGAATCAACTGCACAAAAAAAATTGTTCTGAATTTTTTTAATAAAATTGAAATCATAATTTAATATTCAACTCACCGATTATTTTCTTTTGTAGTTTATAAAGCTGAGAGAGTAAATAATGAATCTCATTTATTCTAATAATGCCTGTAAATATAAGCACGGTGACAAGAGCAGTGGCAGGACAAGCGAATGCAAAAGTTAGTGCGGATTTTGCATCCATATCCGGATCCTTTTTATGAGCTACGATTTGTATGTATACTTTGATAATGCTGTAAATTGTATAGAGGACGAACAAGACTGATAGAGTGTGACAAACTTTAAGTTTTTTTGACGGTGTTTTAATTAACTTCTCTTGAAATATGTCCCAAATCAGGGGCTGATTGTATAAAATTTGGGAAATTTGACCGAATCTTGTGACTGCTAGCCACATATTTAAATCTATTTTAATCATGTTTAAAATATTTTTTTTAAATTCAAGAATTAAAAAAAATTGAAAGTACTAAGTTGATAACAAAAAACATTGTTTTTAATGTATCATGGTTGCTTTTACACTAAATTTGATGTTTGAAGAAGAAAGAAAGAGTATCGATTAGAAATGGCTATCTTTTGTTTTTAGGTAGAAAAGGCATAAAATTTAAATTGAGTTTAGTTAAGCTTGTCAGTACTTTAATCATATAAATAATTCAAGTCTGTGTTTTCATTAAAATCTTGCCTTCTCTTTTAGTATTGATTTTTTGGGAAAATAAAAATATATTTGCTATTATTTCAGGTATATCTACATACAAATTCATCTGTGTCAGGGATTAAATTATTTAAAATTCAAAAATCTAATAAATATTTAAAGAAAAATCAAAGGCATGATCGTCGAAATGTTTTATAAAAATAGACAAACGTTTATTTAAAAAGTAGTTTAAACTGACGTACCCATTTTATTTCAGTCAATAATAACTCACTTTGCATTTATTATAATTCGAAACTGTAGTTTTAATAGTAATAATAAAATGAAAAATCTACTTACTTTTTATTAAAATAGACGGTATTGATTTTATTAAACACTATAAATGAAATATAGAAGTACGCAGTTATAATATCATTAACATTAAAAAACATGAGGTAAATACATAAATATATTTATATCCAAAGTATAAATCTGAAGAATCTAAACCTAAATGCTGTTAACCGTATTTTGCTATTGAACAGAGATCATTTTCAATAACAAAAAATATCATATTATTCTATACAGAAATATCAAAATTATATTTGGCTTGTAGCTGCATGTACTAAATAACTAAAACTATATTTTTGAGTCATCTTTATGCATTGGCAGTTTCACATTCTTATTTAATAAGTCATTTATAAATTTTATCCAGATTCTTTTCCTGTTTTAGTGCTTATGCGTAATTACCACCTACAGAATTAAGAAAACTTTAATTTTAAACTTATACATTTATAATTAATTGTAACCAGTCTTAAGAACACAAACCTGAGTAGCTGCCATATTTGAGATGCCAGCCATATACTCTTCCAAATATAGTGGGGGTCTCCAATGGAATGAAAACAATGTACATAATTTAGACCAAATTGAAAATCCGTGACAGCCTGGTGCGATTTTATACAACTCCCGATCAAATGGATAACCCATTGGCCTATGGGTTAAATTAGGTGTAAGTAATAAGGCTTTATATAATGTATATTAGTTATAAAAAGTATAAATTAACCTAGCATCCGGATATTTTCCGTTAGGGACTCCACAATAAAGAGGTGCAGATTGGCACCCTCCTCCTAAAGGGCTCGAGTGATCTTCTACAATATCATGGTCAGCATTCGTCACCATCACAAAGAGGTCAAAAGGCATTCCGTCGGAGCTTCCTTTCGGGAGTAATAAATGATGTGGCCAGCCACAACCGCAATAAGGAGAACTTGGGTTTTCTAGCTCGGTTTGTAGTTGACGAAGACTCTTTGAATATGGTATTGTCAAAGCTGAGTCTATGGATCGTCGCTTGATAATATTTCGACCGACGTTTACTACAAAATTTAAAATTTGGCGTTATTATAATTATTCTTAAAAATTTAAAAGTTTGGTAAATGATTCCATCTTACATTTGGTTGTAAACAGATCCAAATGAACAAACAAACCACGTTGTTCTTTCATTGTAAACTTACGACCATATTGATCAAACTTTGGGGCAAGAAATATCCTAACCGTTGCAGCATTCAAGTGATTTTTTGCACATGGTTTCCGATCCTAAAAACATTTAATGAACATTTAAAAAACAAAAACTATAATTTAAAATAGAAGGTCGTTGGACACTTACCACAACAATTTCATACTCAAATTCAGAATGGTCTAAATGTTTCGTACAAACTTTGAGATGATCCAGTTCCTCATCAACATCTTCTCCTCTTCGAAGCAAAGAAAGGCCCAAGGACAGTTCAAACTTCTTTTTACTAAAGAAGGTCGAGAGGTCATTTACCCCTTCTTTTGAGATAACTTTGATCTCCTTGACTTCGACTCCTTTCCAAAGAAGAGGCCATTCTCCCTAAAATCACGGAAATAAATTATTATAACCTTCACTCTTTTAAACAAAACATTAGGTATGCAAATTTTAATTTCTTACCCCAATAGGCTGATATGGTTTTAACATGCTTTTATATTTTTCGAATATGTTATTGACATTTGTATGCCATAAGTAAAACACGGTATCACGCATAGCGGTCGATGGGTCACCCATTGGTCCAGGAGGAAGCTTTAGACAAAGAAAATCAGTCAGCACATTTTATACTGGAGTTTGTGAAATATTTAAAATTTAAATACCCGAAGTTCATAATAAGGATCTTCAAGATTTGCAATGATTTGATGGCCTTGATTATGATATCCGTCCACGCCGTAATATTCAGGATTTATGGAAAGGTCCGATGATTCCAAGGCATTTCCAACAATGTCAATGCCTCCATAAGAAGGAGTTATTAATTTTGTACCCTTACGCTAAAGAATTTAAAAAAAATAGTCCAGTTATTTTAAAAAGTAATTTAAAAAATCATTTTTTATATGAAAGTGAGCTTACAGTAATAAAATATCCTTTCTTAACAGCCCTAATCACTCTATTACCAGTTTCCACCCATTCGTCAATAACAATTTCTAAAGGAGTTTCCGCATTTTGTTGATGCATTATATCCTAAAAGTTTATAATTAACTTGATTATATTTAAAGTTTCAAGTCTATTAATATTGAACAGTAGAATTCTAATTACAGTGAACGGAATTCCTGGACGTCGATCAGTCCAGTCCATTCCAGAGTTTGTTTCTGTCAAATGAGCATGATATCCCAGTTCAATTGGTGCACCGCGATACGCTTCTATTGGTTGCACTATGTCCAATCCATTTGACATCCGCTCAAAATTGTATCTTTTTAATACAAAATCGTTTAATATTTTTTGAATCTTTAAAGTTCCGATTTTATTGGGAATATGAAAATTTTTTTCTACCAACCTATTGAGCATACTTTTATGAACATAATAGAAAAGTTCTCCACGTCGATCTCGAGGAGTTTTACTTCTTATCGGATATGACAAATGCCAATACCTATAAAAAAATCTATGATATCACATCCAGTTATTATTAATAAATGTAATAATAAATAATTCAGATACCAATGATGCGAATTCACCATAACATCTTCTCTAAAATACCACAAAAGGTTTTCGATTCCATTGTCTACTCCAACAGATCCGTCTACTCTTACACATTTCTATTAAATAATTGTCATATTAGATTACATTTTTATACAAAATACCCATTTTTTTTAAATTCCTCATACTTGTTTCTTTTCTTTTTTATGAGACCGAAGATTTTTATTATTTCTGAAGCGTCCATCCCGAAGACTCCTTGCTTCATCAAAAGCATGACCAGGTAAGAAGTTATCTGGCATAGCGTCCATAGGTCCAGGCATAACCATTCCTCCCATGTCGTGTCTTTCATGACAAGCTCTCATAAGACCTTCATACCACACCTTGGAATTCATTTCTGGGCTATGCAGCATTCCTTTTGCCATTGACATCATTTCATGTGGGCCTGGTTGGTCTGTTCATAATTTTATAAATCATAAGCACTTTCTTTTAAACTCGTTAATTATTTTTAAGAATTCAAACATACTCATGAAAATATCCATGACCATTTCCACAGCCATCATGTGATTTTTGTTCATCCCATAGTAGAAAGCATCTTTGGAGCACATGGAAGAGATTCGGGACAAATCTGGCATTTCTATAGAACTCTCATCGGATGAATAATCAGACGATTGGAACATGTCGAAAACTGATTTTTGTAAATCGGAATCACCATCTATTAGATAACAATATTTTTTTTATCAATATATATAATCGAGGAAAGATGTTTTATTAGATTAGAAGATGAGAGTGGTATGGTGATTCATTTTACGATATAATAATTACATAGAAAACCACTGAACTGCCAATTCTTCAACCATAAAATGTGGTCTGATACCTCCCTCACAAGTTATAAAACAATGTATAAAAACCTCCTAAGGGAAAGTAACAACTTATTTAGCAATTAACGTTTAAAAGACTACGCAGCTTATTAACCTCCTCTCCACCCTATTAACCATTTCAATTTTTTTGTGGTAATTGGAATGTGTCTCTTGTAGTTTTTAAAAGTTTGAAGAGTTTTTAAACGTTTTAATAAACAATTATATTCCGAATTACACGTGTGTTCTGTTTGTGTTGCTTATAAAGCCATAGGGTCACACTAAGTCATTACTTTCCTCATTATTCACAACGCTTTTCACGCTTTATTATGATGACATTTACTTTTTTCTTAAATCCGAATTTTTAAATGAAAGCAATAAAAATTAGATGATACATGTGCTAATTGTTCTTTCTGTTTCCTATTCAAATTTAAAGCTTTTATAAAATTCTAGACAAGGAATTCGACAGTTTGACACATTTTTCTTTGACAAGTGAAACACATTGATTAAGCTCTTTTGAGATGCAAACAATGCCGTTGTCTAACTTACGGGGGACATAAGGAAGACGTTCAGGTGCTGCATTAATGTGAGACAATGGCAAGTCGAAGCCCGGTCCGCCATGGTCTCCTCCGTCACATTTACTGAAAGTGCAAATAAAAACATTAACCCCTGAAGCATCTTTTACAATTTTTACAGATGTGTGTTTTTAGCATTCTTTTTCTTCTGTATTTTTATGATGAAATTATGATAGCAATCTACAAGACTATAAGTGAAGATGTTGTGATCTTAAAATGCGATAATTAAGTAAAGCTATAACGAAGTGAAAAACTCACCTGAATTCCGTTTGCAAAAAGTTGCTGTGGACCAGCACGGCAATAACTCTAAAAAAGATAAAATAGAATGAAACATATATTCATCATTTGCCAACTCATAACTTGAACTAATCCAGTTTTTTTATTAAAAAAACAACATTTTAAAAATACTAGGGTTATTAAGAAACTGATTTTATTTCAATAAATAAAAACTTACAAATACCAAATCGACACAACAATAACAACCAATTTCAGTCCACTGGTTTCAAGGTTGATTTCTCCATTGAAATTTGGTATGTGTTTAAGCTATAGTAGTTTTTAAAAACAAAATAATACAACATTTAAACAATTTTATTACTCAAGTATCTACAAATTCATATTTTAGTATTTTCCTAATAAAGTAAGTAATCTATTTGTAAAACAAGGTAACCTAGAAGCAAACGAGTAGTACCTATTTATTTCAGTACCATTTACAATCTAACAAAATCATTTTATTAGCCAACTTATATATGTACATCAAAATGAACTACAATTTGTAATTTGATAAACCGCATTTCTGTATCTACAAGAAGAAAAAAACCGCATGCAATTTCATTCCAACTCTAAAATGCATATTGCATGCAATTTGATAAGAAATTTTCAATACCACCCATCACTAATTTAACTTCCCAAGGATACAAACTAATTTTTTGAACGTTTTTTCTCTCATCGTAACATTGACCCTGAAACCTATTAGGAAATTACTTGAAAAAATGCACATGCAATAAATCTTTCATTTTAAATTCAGGTTTTAACTCTGATCTTCTTGTTAGTACATATTATATGCTGAAATAAAGCTAAATAAAACCGGTAGTCCGGTCAGCTCACGTCTTGCATTTTAATGAAGTTTTCAAGAATGCAGAAAAGTGCATTGGAAATTTCATGAATCAAAAGATCTGAATTAATAAATTATTTAGAAAACAATTTTTCTTACAATATCTGAGTAATGAGGGAAATAATCTTCTTTGTCCTTGATTTGATTGGTTTCAGAAGTTTCTTCATAAGGTTCCCAACTTGAGACAGTTTCATTTGGCTGGTAATAATTGGTAACTCTTTCAAAATACGGGGCTGAAGAGTCTTGATTATAATTGTCATTGTAATTGTCCTTAACTAAAGTAGAATACTGAGGTTGGAATGATGACACGGTTAAATTATTTAAATACGAGATGTGCTCCTGTATTGGGGTAATTGCAACCGTATTTTTATAACTATTATAATAATTGCTGTTGCTATTCGGCACTTGGTAATTATTGTTTGCATTATTAACATTATTATTATTAATAATATTATTATTATTCTGATTGTAATTATTATTATTTTGAGTTTTACTAACTTTATTATTAAAATCATTCTGATTGTAATTATTATTATTTTGAGTATTACTAACTATATTATTAAAATTATTATAATTAATTTGGCTATTACTAACTCGATTATTAAAATTATGATTATTATCATTATTATTTGCACTTTGTTTCTCGTAGACTGGATACTTCCTATTATTATTTTTAACTACAACTGCTGGAGAACCTTGCACAGAAATTTGTCCCAATTGACAATCTGCATTTTTGCAATTTAATGAAATCCGTATTTTGTCTTCGATATTATTATAATTGTCACTACAAACACTTTGGGATATGAATAGTAATAGGATTAACTGAAGGATTAATTTACTATTAAACATTGTGTCCGATGTCCACCACCTTCTTGAGGATTTCCTGTGCATTTTTAAACAAATAAATGTCCGAATCTCTCGAATCAGAACAATTAGCACAATAGCATTTTTTTTCAAAAAATATTTTAATGTTCTATAAATGTAGAATATAAAGGAACCACCGGTACATTTTTAATTGTCTTAAACAGCGATTACTTCTTCACAACAGTTGTTCACAATTGGAGTGACAATCAACAATGAGCTTGTTAAGGTCTTTGTCAAGAGATTTATTATTCCTGCTTTGTATGTATCAACTACTTGAGTGAGATTTGTATAATGAGATGAATATAAGAATAAGGGATTGAGACATTGAGACGTCTATACGGTTTGAAACTCTTTGAAGCTCTTTGAAAGTCAAAGTATTTTTGTTGAATTCAGGTGAAGATCTGTAGATATGCTTAATAAGTGTGTAAACGATATTGGAAGGATACGCACATAATAAGATGATATTTTATTTTATATTATTTGTATGGTGTGTATGATATGAAATATATAAATGTGACTAAAAGAGCCTAGAGCATGTGCCACTTGAAACTACGTGAAGAAACTTGAATCAATTAAGTTTGCAAGTCGGACGGGAAGACAAAAAATGAGGAGCAAACTAGATTTATATGAAACTCTCAAACTAATTAACTTCCTACTAGGCGAAGAAGCCAAAGGAGATGAATACGAACTGCCTCAATCATATGAAATATGTTATATGTGTTTTATGCCAGTATTTGGCAAAGATTCTTTTCTTCAACCCTTCCAAACTGTTATTTATGTTAGTTTAGTTAACACTAGTGTGGTACTGTGTAATGCTTAACATTTTTAACACTTTATGGGATGACCATTACTCTTCTATTAAATATTTCCCTTAACCCAGGCGGTAGAGCGGAGCAAATTGGACTCTAATTCAATGGCTAGGCGACATCAGCAGACTTACAGTATTTATTATTTATTTATTAACATGAAACTGCTATAATCTTTTATTTTATTGTCATTAAGAAGGAAATAAATTTAGTCATAAATTAAGATCGGTTTATTTTTATATTTCTGTTGACACTGTAATCATTTTGATTGTAAATATAGGTTGGAATGTATTTTTAGAAGTATGAAAATTATTGGCGAATACTATTTCAATGAAAATCTTAAAATTATTAAACATTTTTCATACAAACCCGAGGTATAGTGCTAATGACAGGTTTGCCAAGTAAAACGGTGCAATGTCTACCCAAATGCATGCAGTCTAGATTTGGTAGGTACAAGACAGTCATGCAATTTTGGACACGTTTTATTTGGTCAGTTCTTTTTGGTTTTTACATAAAAATTAGACCACATCATTATGTTATTTAAACTCTAATGAAAATAATCAAATAATTAAAATATGCATAGTTTACTTTTCTTTACTGAGAGCTTGAGGTTTTAATGAAATTGAAAACAGCCTCAAGTATTGATTTCAAACTTGTGTGTTTGACCAAAAATTACTTGAAGAAATAGAGAGTGAATGCGTTTGTGGTATGGTTATCGGTGCTTTACATTAGTTTTTTTCACCACCCTTGACCTTGCCCATCCGAGATTTCACAACAATTTTTGTGGTTTATTACGCACGTGGGGATTTTTTAAACGGTCATGTACTCTCCGTCCACTGAGCCTAAAGTCGTGGCGCCGCCAATCGGCAGGTGCGGACGTACCTGGTTCCAGCTTTTACTATTGCAATTAGCAGAATAGCAGCAAGCCATCTGCGGCGCCACGACTTTAGGCTCAGTGGACGGAGAGTACATACATTTTTTTCATTGCTTACAAATCAATCATCACCACACAAGAAGAATAAAGGACGAATGAATGAGAGAAATGACCTGCTGTAATTTACAGTGGTTTGGGTTGATTTGATTTTTTGCAGCGAATAACCTCATCGCTTTCGATTTCTATGGTAGAGCATTAATTAATTGAGGTGATAATGTAGATGATAATGTGACATGAAACATGTAGAATTTAAATATTCAATTCCAAGAAAGCATAGTCACACTTCCAATTTCCAATCCACAATCTGACCTTTAATTTACATTTAATGCATGTAATCCACTTAAAAATCTTATGTACAACATCCGTTTTCATTAGATTTCTTTTGATTTTTTTTATTGAACTATTGAGGAATGCAATAATTGATGTTCAGCTGCGGAAGTTTTATACGATTATTTACAATTTAATATAGAAATTGCATTCAAATACCAATTACGATGCTCTACTTTTTTTTACAACTACTGCATTTTGTGCACATTAGTAGTTATTAGTTGCCCTTGAGGAATTAAATTAAATGAAAAGCAACTCCTCTCATACTCAAAAAAAGGTAAACAAAAACAAAAGTTATAGGTTATGGTCAACATAACGAATTGATTTGTTGAAAAAAGAATCGAGAGTGATTTTTTTCCCGATTGTGGTATGCACCTTTTAATCCGTAATAATAATCTAAAGTTTCTCAACCCTACCTGGTTATTTGCAATTGCTATCCGCACTTTCAATCAGAAAAATAAATAATAAAAACTAGTGCGAAACATAAATATAAAAATACATCCACGTAACGCAGCTAGTAAAACTGTTTACGAATTTTTGCTTGGACGATTTTGCAGAAGTAAATAAATAATGCCTCTGACGAGATGGGGAAATGAAACCTGCTTTTTTCCTTGTTATACATACATTGAATTTTGGATCGATGAGAGTGACTTGTTTAACATCGACATTAGTAATCCAGTTTCCAAGATTTAATAAGAACAGTGAATCCTACACTTGATCTGCATATTAATTCGTTTCATAAAATATTGTATATGTTCTACCAAACGATGTGCCGTTCAAAATGTGCCAATTTCTATTATTTTTTTCATATTTTAGTCAACTTCATGTAAATGTAGCTTTCATTTTCTAGTGTAATTTTCTAGAATTGCATTTTCAAGCTGAAAATTAAACCAGTATTGGAGATTCAAAAATTGGCTACTATTTCCAAGAATTACTGATTACAATATTCATTTAAAATTGAGTAACGTTCCCATATCTGTTCTAAAGTATTCCGGTTTCTTGAGAATTTTTTAAGTTGTCGCCAACAGGATCTCATATTATGGCAATCTAACTTTAAAGGCAATCTCAGTTGGTGACAAGACTGTTAAATTATTAACAAGCATTAATTTTATAACTTTATGGCTGCCTTTATGTACAAGTGTTGATAAAACTGTAAAGTTACATATTTTAAATAAATGAATATTTAAATTTTTAAACCCAAGAAAGATTATTATTCTCCTGCCTGATTGCATTTTTATAATTGTACAAAAAAGTAACCAGTCAAGTCACGCAATAAAAATCTAGAATGCAGATGATTAAAACTGAGGCTAGGTCAGTTTGGGCTTTGAATAGAAATGGTACTCAATTTCTTGTATTGTAAATTGTAATAATACAAGAAAAAAACTGAGATTATTCATTGTGAGATTTTGCTTAACCTTTAGAAATGAGATCAATTTAATAATCTCGTTTTCACGGATATACCTACACACACCTGATGATGTCAAGATTAAAGAATATCGAGAGTCAATCTGCAAAATAAAGTTGCTTCCTACATTGAGTTCAGAGGCCATAATCATCATCAATATACTTGAGTTCTATTGGCCTTTCTGGGATAATTTTAAGTAGAAAATTAAGTGGATTACACCTTCAGGGTGCAAAATTCCAAAGATGAATTGCTTTCAAAAATTCCGACATTCTTAATCATTTAAAACTGCTTCAATTTTAAGATAAGAATATTTGTAACAAAACGTTCAATAAATTTTAAAATCTCGATTGAATAAATCCTTGTGTGCAAATTTTGTCCCTAATCCGTCCAAATATAAATAAATGCTTTGTTGTATTAGAATTGAAGATTAGATTTTGCACATGTTTTGATTACAAGAAATGCAACTTGAAACCGGCTTTAAATATATGTATATTATATTTGATCCGCCTTCACACTTTCCTTGTTTCAGTAGTTGTGTGTGCTGAAGACTTGATGAGCTCGGTATTAATCCAGTTTTTGAGAAATATTGTTATATTGTATAGGGTTACATACATTATACATTAGAGTGAGTATTAGACTCGTTCTGCATACTAATTTTCAATTTATTATCTATGTTAGTAAATTGAGATCAGTTCAACCTAAAATCTTCGATTGACGAAAGCGCACAGATTCGTACAACAAGTCTTGAGGAGAATAAATGTTACTTTTCAAAATGCAAAGCCTATAAATCCAAAAGATAATCTTGACATTATAAATCCTGATGCGAACCTGATGAAATGTACTTTGAATTTAAATGTTCAAAAACTCAGAAAGAATTATAAAAGTTAATGGCTGTAAGTTACAAGTTAAAGTACAGTGAACGATAGACATTTCCAACTTTTAAGAAACCGCAATTACTTGATCAATTTATGTTTTAAATGACTGACTTTCCATTGTGTAATGGACTCATCTTTTGATAATCTTATCGCACCTGACCAATAGTCACCATCCATCACCACCTAGTCTGAATATCAATTAACAATTAACTTGATTTTTATAGACAATCCATGTTGATTATTAATGTCTGGCTGCTTTTTGGAAATTTTGACTTCTGAATTGTGGCAGTTGTGGTTGAAATGAAATTTCATTTTTACATGTAACACACAAAACTTTTAATTTAAATTCATATCCAATGCCTACTACAGCAATTTTCTTATTAAATTTGAATATTTTCTCGTTAAAATCTGGGCCAATTTAAATCAGCTTGCAAACAGCTACTTCTTACAGTTTACAGAATTTCTCTACATAGTTTTTAGTTCATGTCGTATTTGACTGACTTGTAAAAGAGTAAATAGCGGAATTTAATGCAAATCTTGAAAACTAACCTGTAACCTGTCATTTTGTTTTTTTCTAATTGTCAATCTTAAATGTCAAAATCAACTGAGTTTGTGTAGCCGAGAAAAGATTTGGTTAAATTACAGGATCAAAATCATAAGAGCTTGAAATAAATTCAGCTTCCGTAAAGCACACTCATCTTCAGTGTTGTTTGGTACAATTATACAACTTTGTAATATGCAATTAATACAATTAACGATATCTTCTTATATATAATTAAATTGATCAAGTAGTTGTTCGGCCAGTATTTTGCACAATGTGTGAGCAGTCAAGTTATTATGTATATATTTTCAATAAGTTAATAACTCAATACGGAATTATTTTTGAAAAATAATTCTATTCTATTTTGCTTTAGAATCATTGGTATGAAAAACAATTATTTAAAAAGTATTTTTGAATGATAAATTCAATAAGATAATGCATAAGAATAGTTATGGGTAGTACATTCTTCTGCTCTTTCAATTAGTAGTACTTGGAACACCAACTTCAAAAAATCCTTACCCGTGTCGAGTTTTGAGAATTCTGAAGATAATAATCTACACAAAAATAAATTTTGAGATGTTTGAAAATATTGAACTCTGTCTAAATAATATGGTTGTTTTATCTTATTTTTGCCAATTTTTGCTTGAAGACTCGACATCAAGTCGGTCGGGTGAGATATCTAAAAGGATTTAAAGGCATGATTGTGTACAAAACTAAAATTACGAACAAGAATGTGTATTAGATATCGTAACAATTATTTTTAAAACTCTAGGATAGAATACTGCTTTATTTGTTATTACTATTGATTTCGATATATTTCAGATTTAAAATTGTCTATGTTTTCACAACTAGTAGTTCTTCTTGTTCCGATTCGAATTAATATATTGGTAGACGGTAGAGCTTTTCATGAAACATGAAACCAGCCCGATGATTCAGCTACAGTATAAAACAAAGTATAAAGCTCAAACAATACATTATAAAACATTCAAACTGTGTTATGAAACTTACTATTTGTTTGTCGGCTTTTGAGTTCCAATCTATACAAAATGGAAACGGCAATCGTTTTCAACGATATCGGCAACAAATGATCAAGCAAAAATTTGTATTTTTTCAAGTTACACGTTTTTATATAATGATTCTTGACTATAGTCGTCACATCAGGATTGATTGTATAACAATAAATTAATGCATTAGATAATAATACATATATTCTTGATTAGATTTCAGTCCTTAAACGGTTGTCTGCCATCGACCTTTGCATTGATTGGTGCAAAATTAATCAATCTTGATTTTTCACGAGCTTATTGCTTTTATTTGCCAATACAGATTATTATTAGCAACTACAAACGATTTAATATTGGGAATCACAGTAATATTATGGGATACATGTAACACTTGAGATGCAATGCAAAAGATAATGAAATGTTTTTGACGTTATTTTAGGGATAAAAGGAATCAAGAGCCATGAACTTGATTTCAGTCAATACTAATTTTAAATTAATAAACGCATTACTTTTTTATATCATTTTTAATATTTTGACTTTGACATTTAAAAATGATTTTTAAAAGTACCCCGGCCTTCATTTTAACTTTGTTAATCGTTTATACATCCGGTAATACTTTGCAATTAAATGATAAGTACTCACTTTCATGGGAAGTAGTTGGAGAAAAGGAAATAGTATTCGAAGTAACTGTTGAAACACCGGGATTTATTGGATTTGGATTGTCACCCAATGGAGCTATGGGTGGGGCTGATATTGTGATCGGAGGGGTTTGGCCAAATGGAACGGCTTATCTGTCGGTAAGATATAATTCTAGAATATTTATTTTAAAAGTATCTAATTTGCATTGTAAATTTATAGGATCGACATGGAGTAGGAAATTCTGAGCCTTTGATAGATAAACATGAGGATTACAGTCTTATTCATGGGTTGCAAAATGGAACATATACTTCCTTGAAGTTTTCAAGATTGTTGGATACCTGTGATGATGAAGATTTTAAAATTACAGTATGCAAAATTTAAATTAGTTTTTAATATTGCTAGCCAACTGTATTATTTATGTAAACAGGAATTTGTTAATTAAAAACTAGAGTGCCACATTAAAACTAATTTGGAGTTATGGAGAAACGGATTCAATAGGTTATCACGGCACAGATAATCGTGGCACCAAACAAGTAAACCTTCTAGACCCTGAAATGCCTCAAGCGGACTTAGACAAGTAATTTAAATACTTTTTTATGAGAAACAAATTGTAAAAGCTGAAACCATTCTTATCCTAACATAACTATTTAATCTAGGTTTACAATATGGAATGCAACCGCAACGACTTTAGTGCCTGCTCAGCCAACAACTTATTGGTGCACAATTCATAAAACGCCTTCATTATCTTCGATGCATCATATGGTCGGAGTGAGTAAATAAAGAATATGAGTTGAAATGTTTTCCTATGAATTTTTTAAACTATCTCTTTAAATAGTTTGATGTCATTATATCAAACGAGTTGGCCAAAAAACACACTCATCATATGGACGTGTACAGATGTGTTTCGCCCGAAGGTCAAAATGCTAATGAACTTTTTGGACCTCTCGTTGGACAACCTGGTGCAGATTGCTTTGATCCCAACGCTCCGGAATATTCAGTCTTCAAACATTGTGAATGGATTCACATCGGATGGGCTTTAGGCGGAGAGGTGAAAATAAGATAATTTTTTGTGGTCTAAAAACAAAGTACTATTAAGTAATCTTTGTATTATAAATGTAGTTAGCTCTTTGGCCTGAAAACATCGGAACACAATTTTTGGGAGATGAATACTTAATGTTAGAGATTCATTATGATAATCCCGAGTCAAAAGCTGATATTCAGTTTGAGGCTGGAGTACAAGTTTATTATACAGAAGAACTAAGGTAGGTATCATGAAACGAAATTTTAACCAAAAACTTTAATGTTTTAACCAAGATAATGATTATTTATGATGAATAGGGATATAACCGCAGGTCTATTTTTAGTCGGTTCTATAGTCAGCTTTTCTCAGATGGTTCCACCAAACGAAGAAAAATTTATTACCACGGCTCACTGTCACGCTGACTGTACTAATGAATTTCCTCCTGAGGGAATTACTGTTTTTAATATGCTGTTACACTCGCATAAATCGGGTAATCCTAAGACCCCCTAAATTGGTCTAACATATTAATCAATTAAAACATAAACTAATTGAAAAAATACTTTAGGCCAGGGCATGCGGGTTCGTCATTTCAGAAATGGGACCGAACTTCCTTGGATAATTTCTGATGACACTTATGGCAAGATATTTTTTGATTATTTTAACCCCAAACGATATGCCATGTACTAACTAGAAATGATTGTTTTTATATAATTAGACTTCAATTATCAACAAAATCGTCCAATTGAAGAAGTTAAAATTTTGCCTGGAGATCATATTACAGTCGGTAAGATACACTGATCAACGTTTTTATATAAAAATATGTCGTCTTGAATTGAATTATTTCTTAGAATGCACCTACGATACAACTTGGAAGAAAGGAGTTCCGGTCATAGGAGGTCGAGCAACAACGGAAGAAATGTGTATAGCAAACTTTAATTACTACCCCCGAATGCCAGACCTCGTAGAATGTAACAGCGAAATGCCAGAGAAGGAACTACTTGGATTTTTCGGACTTGAAGAATATGAACTGTATATATATGTAACCTATTTTGTACTGGTAAACTATTTTCAAATAATTTATTTTAGTTTCACTAATTTTCTTCTATTAAATAGCGGAGAAGTTGAAGAAGATCCGACGATAACTCTACCAGAAAAATTCAAAGGCAGAAAGTTTTCAGATATCGTTCAGAATTTTAATTGGACTCAGGAATTACGAGATGAGTATCAACGGAAAGCTCGTTTTGAACCTCACGACGGAGTGTGTAATCCTCTAGGGTCTACGTTTAGAACAGCGTTTCCGGAATTTGATCAAGTCTACGTTCCCCCACAAACTTGCGAACCGTCAACCGCTCCCACCGAACCTTCCACCACTGACCCTGATAATGAGTTTTCTGTGGCTTCGATGATTTCAAGATTGAATAGCTTAATTCTGATCTTTTCGGGAATTATTATAATACACTATTAGAATAATGTACTAAATTGTTTTTTTCAAAATGCAATTAAATAAAATCTTCAATAAATACTTATGTATTATGAATATGGAAGTATGTGTCCACGTCGTCTATCCAGTTTTTGACATAATTATCAAAAAATTGCGATCAAAATGAAAAAAAATTGGAGTCGAGCTCAATCAAATTGCAAAATAAGTTTTTGACATAGCCAAACAACGGCAAGATACTTATTCAACCAAGGTTTATATGATAAGTTACGTATTCTATGTAATCTTTTTTTGATGAGCAAAATTTCATTTCATTGAACCGGTTCTAAAAATATGAACAAATATATGAAAACACTCCTGGGTGTTAAAGAGTTAGTTTACTCTCTCTGTGTACAGTTAAATACATGTACATATGTACTTATAAAATTATTTTAAGCTAGTCTTACTATCCGCAATGTAATTTATTATAAAACAATGTACTAATACATCTGAAAATACATAAATATATTCTTCATTAATTGTTTTTCCTTAATCCGTTGCCTGTGTCAATCGGCAGTCAGAATTCTTCATTTTAGTAGGACTAATTTTTACATTTAAGACTCATCAATAGATATTTACTTAAGTAAAGTAAATATCTATTGATGAGTCTTGCATTTTGAAAGGTTTGCTTATATTTGCTAATAAAACATTGATTAATATTACCGATTGCAAAACAATTAATGCAGAGTTGCGGATAAAAGGCATTTAAAATTGTGGGATGGACTGCATGCAACATTCACAAACACTTGAGATGATTAAACATACAGATAATCCAAAAGATAATGAAATATTTTTGACGTTATTTTAGGGATAAAAGGAATCAAGAGCCATGAACTTGATTTCAGTCAATATTAGTTTTAAGTTAATATAAGCCTTGCTTTTTTGTACAATTTATTTTAATATTTTGACCTTGAAATTTAAAAATGATTTTTAAAAGTACCCCAGCCTTCATTTTAACTTTGTTAATCGTTTATACATCCGGTAATACTTTGCAATTAAATGATAAGTACTTACTTTCATGGGAAGTAGTTGGAGAAAAGGAAATAATATTCGAAGTAACTGTTGAAACACCGGGATTTATTGGATTTGGATTGTCACCCAATGGGGCTATGGGTGGGGCTGATATTGTGATCGGAGGAGTTTGGCCGAATGGAACGGCTTATCTATCGGTAAGAAATAATCAAATTTGTTTTTACAAATATAAGAAAAAGTCTAATTGGCATTTGTAAATTTTTAGGATCGACATGGAGAAGGAAATTCTCTGCCCGTGATAGATAAACACGAGGATTACACTCTTATTCATGGGTTGCAAAACGGAACACATACAAATATGAAGTTTTCCAGACTGCTGGATACCTGTGATGATGAAGATTTTAAAATTACAGTATGCAAAATTTAAATTCCTCCCTATCGTTTTCGAACTTTTTTGTACTATTTTAAAATGAATTTTTGAATTATAATAGAGTGCTACATTCAAACTAATTTGGAGTTATGGAGAAACGGACTCAATAGGTTATCATGGCCCTGATAATCGCGGCTCCAAAACAGTAAACCTTCTAGACCCTGAAATGCCTCAAAGTGACTTGGACAAGTAATTTAAATAATTCTTAAGAGACCAATTTTAAAAGACAAAAATTCTTAGCCTAGCATGTGTATATATTCACATCTAGGTTTACATTATGGACTACAAACGCAAAGACTTTATTGCCAGCTAAACCAACAACTTATTGGTGCACAATCCACAAGACGCCTTCATTATCTTCAATGCATCATATGATTGGAGTGAGTAAATAATTAATACTTTTAATCAAGAAAAATTGAATCTCAAGTGTTTTGTTATGAACTTTTGTAACTATCTTTATAAATAGTTTGATGCCATTATATCAAACGAGTTGGCCCAAAAGCACACCCACCATATTGACATGTACAAATGTGCTTCGCCCGAAGGTCAAGATGCTACTGAACTTTTTGGACCTCTCGTTGGACAACCTGGTGCAGATTGCTATGATCCAGATGCTCCGGAATATTCGATTTTCCAACATTGTGAATGGATTCAATATGGATGGGCTATAGGTGGAGAGGTGCAAACAAGATAAATATTTTGAAGTGTTGAAGTTGACAAATCGATGCTGTCAAAAGTCAAAGTACTATTTGGTAATCCCTGTATTATAATTTAGATAACTCTTTGGCCTGACAATATCGGATTCCAATTTTTGGGAGATGAGTACTTCATGATGGAGATTCATTATGATAATCCCGAGTCAAAAGCTGATGTCCAGTTTGAGGCTGGAATGCAAGTTTATTATACAGAAGAACTAAGGTAGAATATGTTCAGCTGAAGCTTAAACTATGTATGAATGATAATGCTATAATTAGAATAATAATTGTTCCTAAACAGGGAGATAACAGCAGCTCAATTTTTAGTTGGTTCAATTATAAGCTTTTCTCAGATGGTTCCACCAAACGAAGAAAAATTTATTACGACTGCTCATTGTCACGCTGACTGTACTAATGAATTTCCTCCTGAGGGAATTACTGTTTTTAATATGCTTTTACACTCACATAAATCCGGTAATTATAAAAACCAGGAAATTCTTTTGTAAAACTTTAAAACATGGTCTACAGAAAGTAAATCTAATTTTGTTTAGGCCAGGCAATGCGAGTCCGTCATTTCAGAAATGGTACTGAACTCCCGTGGATAATTTCTGATGACACTTATGGCAAGAAATTTTAAAGTTCATTTCAAACCTAACTATAACCAAAATACCAACTAAAAATCATTTCATGTAATTAAATAATTAAATAGACTTCAATTATCAGCAAAATCGTCCAGTTCAAGAGTTTAAACTTTTGCGTGGAGATCATATTACAGTCGGTGAGAAATTTTAATTTTGTGAACGTGTCAATCAAAAATATAGATATATGTTATAGTAAATATCTTTTATTGTTAAGAATGCACCTACGATACAACCTGGAAGAATGGAGTTCCGGTCATAGGAGGTCGAGCAACAACAGAAGAAATGTGTATAGCATTTTTTAATTACTACCCTCGAATGCCAGATCTAGTAGAATGTAACAGCGAAATGCCAGAGAAGGAACTTCTTGGATTTTTTGGACTTGAAGAATATGAACTGTATTTAATCAATTTTTTTAAATTACAAAAAGCATTTTCGAATGATTTAGTTTTATTTCTTTAAATAGTGGTGAAGGTGAAGAAGATCCGACAATAACACTACCAGAAGCATACAAAGGCAGAAAGTTTTCAGAAATTGTTCAGAATTTTAATTGGACTCAGGAACGACGAGACGAGTATCAACGGAAAGCTCGTTATGAACTTCACGACGGAGTCTGTGATCCTCTTGGGTCTACTTTTAAAACATCGTTTCCAGAATTTGATAAAGTCTACGTTCCACCACAAAGCTGTGAACCGTCAACTACGACTGAGCCTGCCACCACCACACCTGATAATGAGTTTTCTACGGCTTCGATAATTTCAAGATTAAACTTAAGCTTATTTCTAGTTTTGTCTGGGATCATTCTAATGGCGATCTAAATAGTTCATTTTGTGTTTCCTATTAATTAACTTTATGTTCTCGCTGTGTGTGAAACTGAATCTTTTTTCATGAAATTTGTACGAATTTGTATAAAGTACTGTTACATACTTGTTTTTGCATGAAATATTTTTGAAGCAATTAAACATGACAATTATTAAGCCTAGGAATTTCTAATGCGGAAATGTACAAAGCAACGAAACAATATTGTTGACCACACTGTCGAAAAAATCCAGTTCTGAATCTATGCTATAAGCATAAAAAGAACCGACAGTGATCCTCAAAGGTTTAAACGATCTTCGTACCCTTTTCAAATATTTTGATGAGCTGCAATTCCAGTCTCGAATAAGCTCTTTACTCCGTTCATTAAGAATTCCTGCAGCCCGTATGCAACATTTTGCATAACCACCGGTAGCCATTAGTATCAATGGGAAGAGCAGAAACTTGGTCAACGGTGCTCTGGAAAACTGAACGATCGTGTTGTATCCAAGAATCGAGCAAATTCCTAACAAAATGTACCGTACAAATGGTACATAAAAGGTACGGAAGGTATTTTCAAAGCGGCAATTTAACACCTGCATCGTTCTGTATTCTAAGATTCTCATGTACATCAAGGAAAATCCAGTGATCGTTACGTCCGTCCTTCTATTACCACAAAAATTTATACATTTGGGAACCATTTAATTTATTAAAATATTAAGAAATGTTACTACCTCATTTGATGAAGCCACATTGTAGCCCCTTTCATGTACATAAGTTCCCTGAGAAGATTAAGGGACATCATATGCGATGCAAAAATTGAGCTGAATCCCTCAATAAATCCATTAAATAACTTCAGCCAAAGTGGAGACGACTTTGTAATAAAAGCAGAGAAGATAAGTTCCTTTTTCTCAGGGGAACGAATACCTCCAATAAAACGTAATGCTGCACTGAGGTAACAGATTGGTAACATAACATTACGAACGTAGCCACACCCATCGTTAATTTTCGAAGAAATATACTCTGGAGTCTCTGCAATAATTTTATTTTAAAATGCATCATCAATTTTTGAAATTTCTTTATCCAATCTTACCTAATGTCTTTCGGCGATTCCATTCCAAGAAAGTGTTTGTAAAGTGTGCAAAATTTTCCATGTTTATGTAAGAATCCAAAACCGCACCGAAATGCCAAAAATCTCTAAACCCACTGTACATGTGAGCTGCAAGAGCAATTCGGTTTACAGTTTCCGGTTTGACTATAAAAAGTTGGTGTAGAAGGCTACCTACAGAGTAGGATATTTTAATAAAAGTCCAAATCAATTGGAATACGTATACTTTGAATCGCCAGCCTTTTTTGATAACTATCTCTCGTTGAGAAGTTTCATCAAATTGAGTAGAAGATTGAAAGCAACTGTAGAGTACTCGACGAAAAAATGCGTAGGTCCGAATTGTTTTTAATTTAATCATTTTTTAACAATTAATTTGATCCTAAAGTTTGAGTTTGTGAGATCAATTTTAAGTTCTTAGCTGACTGAATAGGCCAAAACTGACACGGAGATTTTAGCACATAGTAATATATATTTTCTAAACTAGGTATTTGTATGGTATAATCGATATTCTAACCACTAAATAAATAAAAACTGTTCTCTGCTTAGTTAATCTCGACAAAGACAAACGAATGACTTTTAATACTGTATGGATTAAGCAGTCAAAATTTGGGACTGTTGCATGGATTATTTATCTTTGATGGATTTAATATTGTATAGACGGATTTTGTTTTTCATACGTATAAGTTAGACCATCATTTTGTACTACCGTTTATCCCTGTTTGTAAGCACTAGGATTGTAAAATAATAAATAAGGAGTCTGGAAGCGTATGCTTTTTTGCAATTTTAATTTTATTGACAATAGAAATGATATTGACAGAAAGCTGTATGTACTGATAAAAGAATTAAACTAATATTTAACTTTATCCATAAAATACGTTACACATCTTGAAACATTCAAGAATTCCAAGCAGCCAAATGAGAACACATTTTTGTGAATTCTAAACAAACCAGTTTAAGTAAACTTGAAAAGCTTAAATAGAACATTTCAAGTACAATTGAACGAAAAACAATAGAATTTTTAACTACCTTACTTTCCCTATTACCAATAGCTCAGCTTTATTGACTGATTATTTTATATATAATTTTGATCAAGCGTTTGTAACGAACTTAGTAAAGTTTGAATTTTCTATCCGATACTAAAATATGCACGTCATTGCAGCTCATATCCCGGAATTTCATTAGTCCTTCAGAATTAAATGTCCAATGCTCATTCCCATAAGCTCGGAACCACTCCCCCTTTTCACTGTGGTAATACTCATACTGGAAATGAACAGCTATCTTATTCTCTTGAAAACAGAACAACTGTTTCTCCAACTTGTAATGCAGTTCTACTTTCCATTTATCCGTAAGAAATTTAATTATTTCGTCAGTCCCATTGAAAAATTTGTCTCGATTTCGCCAAACAGAATCTGGAGTATAGGCAGCAGCCACTTTAACAGGGTTCTTAGTATTCCATAAGTTCTGGGCTGCGAGGACCTTTTGAGTTGCAGTTACTAATGTGAATGGGGGTCTTAAACCCATTGTGGCCTGACAATTCTAAACAAAAAATTTAATAATATTGAAATAACCAAATAATATTTAGATTTTTAATTGATCGATTTGGCTTACATTTTAAATTAGTATTAACTTGAAGAATTTTTATGCTGATTTTCTTTACAACTAATAAATTTACACTGGATTGAGGAATAATTATATTTTCTTGAGAATTAAAACATGTGTGTGCTGCTAAATATTTATCAACAGATGATCATGTAAATTGTATGTAGTTGGTAGTAATTGTAAATATCAATCTCAAGGTTTTCTTCTCCTGCTAGCCTCTACTAATCAGCATTTGGTTATCTCTGGTAAAATGTAAATACATATTAAATGCATAAAACCTCGTTAACATTTGACGCTTTTCTTTAACGAAGCTTCAAAACTTTATTTAATTCAATCTAATTAGTTCTAAGGGTTTATATTTATGTCATTATAAAGTTTTTATAACTAGGTATATGTCATAGAATTTTAATAAGACAAAGAGTTTTGTTAAACAATGTTATGTATCCTAAATTACTTGGGCTCCGAAAAAAAGTATCATTTCCAAACAAAGTGTTAAATACTGAATTAAGGTTCTAGTGGATGCATACTAAATACACCATGTAACACAATGCCCCAATTCCATGGAACTCCCACCCCAAG
>JAQGBQ010000204.1:0-32421 GCA_034698485.1 Vertagopus arboreus
ATTTCACTACTTACGGAATTTTATATTGGTAAAAATAAACGCCAAGCTGACAGAACGCCGAAGGCGTTCGGAAGCTTGTTCTACAATTCTTATATGCCCATCGGGCATATTATATGCTAGTTGAAGAATTAAAATTGAAAATTCTGAACTCTTGCCAGGAGAAACTGTGTGAGGCCACAAACCTCATTCAGATTGGGTATATATTTTACTCAATTTTGCTTCCCTCTTTCTGTGGATTTTTGTCTTGCTGCTAAATTGACGTATTTCTGTGCATTCCTTACCTAGAGTGGAGACCCAGCCAGACCCTGCCCGGCCGCTGCTCTGTGCAGCATGTGCAAAGCGGCGGTTGAAAATATGTCAAGAGTGTTGGCCCTGGAACTTGGCCCAAATAACATTCGGATCAACACCGTCGGGCCAGCTCTTATGGACACAGAGATGGGGGCTCGTTACGTGACTGAGCTCAAGAAGCTGTACAGTATGGACGACAAGGCTGAATCGGACGTTGCACAGATTGCTCTGGGACAAAGGACCCCAATGCCTTTGCCCAATGCATTTGTCCCGATGGACAAAGTGGCTAATTCAATTCTCTTTCTTCTGTCTGATGCTTGTGGTCCAGTGACTGGTCAACACATTGGTGTCGATGGAGGCTACTTGCTCACTTAGATCTATTTTTTGTATTGGTTTAACCTTGTCAACTTAGATTTCGCAGTGTTTTAACTTAAGCAAAACCAATTAGAATTTAAAAAATAAAATTGGTAATCCACATCTGTATTATCTATAAACTGAACATGGCTGTTATAACATCATTTAAATCCCTATCAATAAAATCCATCTGTAACTGGGACCATGGCATTATAGCAAGAGAAACCGAGCTTTAACAACTACTTTAACAACTACTTTAACAAGTGGCAGCGCAGGCAGGCAGCGCGTTTTGGGGGTTAGAATGTAATTAGAACCTTTGATTAATGTTAATTTTTTTAAAACACCGACTTTTGCTAACAATTTTTGCAGCGTTTAAAGAGTTTTTTTTAAAAACATTCTATAATAATGTTGTAACGATTTGGGGACGTTTATAAGGATTTGCTTTTGTTTTCGCTGAAAAATTAATTAATTACAAGGTTATTACTTTTATTCTGGACAGCAGATAAAATGTCGTGGCAGGCGTGACTCGTGGGTTTCGACACTCCCATTTTGTATGTGGCTTCTCAACTATGTTTACAAGCTATGCTCGAGAAAAACGAAAACAAATGTAAACTGCTCCAGCAATTACCTTCGAAAATTGAGGTCTCAAAAATTAGTATTCCAGAGATTTGTTCCCTTAAAGTCTAACGTAGCGACGTTACAAGAGTCCGGTTTTAAAAATTCAAACACTAGCTATGAAAGTCAAGTGTATCAGAAACCATCAAAAAATATTTTTTATAACTATGATTATCCTAAAATATTCATAGTTTTTAAAACCGATGTTAAACTAAATTTGCATTGGCCTCTAGAAAAAGCGATTTGCAGGTCCCACGACCATTTTTTTTTAAAACTTGACGAAAGCATAATTTTTCTACTAGAAATGCTAAGGGACAGTTATAATTTGTTACAATAAGTAAGGAAATGTAGACCCTGAATGTACAATTTATAGCATGAAAAATTTATGATGGTAGGTGCTTTCATGGGTCGTGGAGTTCTCCCACTTTTCCAAATTCTTTAAAAACTAACCAAAACTTAGAATATAGTATTGCAAAGGTTTTTTAAAAACATTGGGAGCTGGAATTGTTTTATAGAGCTTCACAACATGTTTGTTCATCATGAAGCCACAATTTTGAGGATGTTCCAAAAACGGTCCAGTGTGGCAAAAATTTGAAAGGGAGACTTGAAATAAAAATCTTATTCAACAATGAGAAACTCGTAAAAAGTGTTGACATAACTTTCGTGAATTTTTACGCATTTGGTATGCTGCAGAAAAGGTTAATCTTTGAAGAAAAAAAAACAATTCAAGGAGTGTGGAAACTTCCACGAGAGGAATGAAACAAAATAACCCCTGAAAACTAACATGCAAAAACTAAAAAATTCCTAAAAAACAAAACTAAGGTTTGTTAACAAAGCTAATGGAGAACACATTGAGCAGTCGAAAAAAATTCATCGACGAAAATCGGATTTTAGGGGTCATTTGAAAACTGTACAAAATAGTAATAACCTTTATTAGTGCTAAAAACCTGATTTTTTTAGCAAAAGCAAACCTTAAAAAACGGGTTTCTCTATGCTAAATATGATTGGTATTTTTGGTATAGCCTTCAAATTATCGCCACACTGGAATGTTTTCTAAAACATCTTCAAACACAGAGCTTCGTGATAAAAAACCTGTTGTGAAGCCCTCCTAACGATGGTCAACTTCAAAAAACATTATAAATTTTTCCAAACATGTAACATGAAAATATGGATACATATGTATTATTTTGCATAAGTGAAAAGAGTTACAGAGTCGGAAAGGCACAGACAACCAAAACTGTCACATTATTTTTTTTTTTATTTTGAAGTAACATGTTTGCATACATTTTTTTGACTCTAATTAAAATTAATTGGACCCTTTACATTTCTTTGTGCAATTGAAGACTTAGGACCTTTTTATGTGGGGTTATACAATTTTATATCTCAACTAGCAAGCCCGTGCCACTTCGTGGCCACGTATAGGCCGCCGGTTTAATTTTATTCGATTGGAGATTTATTACTATTAAAATTAAATTAAATATAAAATAAACACGATTCAATGAAGACAATAATATCCTAAATGAAAATTCGCGTTTAAATTCAACCCCCACTGACTTCATCAGAGTGCACGTGATGAGATTGTATGTCGTATTAGAAATGTTGAGATGCGACCTCATGCTTCATCTCGAACTTACAACTGGGACTAAATATATGCGAGGTTAATGATATATGTTATAGTGCGGATAAGATCCTGGAAATTCACCACTTTTTGTCTAGATCCAATTCCTTTCATCAAATTTTCGAGCAAATCTGGATCAAGAGTTACTTTGCCTTTGTGATAACAGTTCTGAAATTGTTTGTCCTGACCCCTTTCACTTTTGAAATTTTTAGAGTTGCAGAATTCGCAACGGAAGTTCATAGGACCGCAAATAGATTCATTAATGAGTCTCTCAGCAGCTATTTTATGAGTTCTAGCTACAGCTCTTAGCTGAGCAGCTTTACGACGGGTAGTATCGGCCTGTAGTCGTTGTGACCTCGTTTCAGTTGCTCTTGTAGTAGTATGAACATTCGACCTATCAGCAAACCTTTGAACTTTTTGTTGTTCAGACTCATTCACAACGGCATTGGAATGAGCACCAGATATTTGAATTAATCTATGTTCTCTCTGGTTTTCAGTCTCTTCATGCCTTTTTATAGCTGCCGCTTTCCGTTTATTTTGAAACTTCAGCCCTCCCCGACGTTTTGGAAGCATTATTGCAAGAGTCCACTTTAAATAGCTTTCTTGGTTTAGTATAGTGCTTAAAATATCTCGGATCTTTCAAACTTTTAGACAACACCGCCACTTATAGGCCCTCCTTGCCCACTTATAGAGTCTTTCTCCGCCACTTATATGCCTTTTGTGTTAGTTGTTAGTCAAAGGCAAAGCGAGGATAATTATAAGCAAGCGCGAGGTTAATTGGAAACAAACGCGCGAGGTTAAATGGAAATAAACACGCGAGGTTAATTGGAAATAAACACGCGAGGTTAATTGGAAATAAACACGTGAGGTTAATTGGAAATAAACACGCGAGGTTAATTGGAAATAAACACGCGGGATTAATTGGAAATAAGCACACGGAATTTTAAAAAACAGTCAGCTATATCCAAATTAACGCATGCGAGTTAACAGAAGCCATCAAAAACAATCATATGGAGGCTGAAAATAAATAAACATAAAAAATATTAATACAGTTACCCAATGTATAGAAGATTTAAAAAAAAAAAAGTTCAAATTTACAGACGTTCAGACGAATACAAAACCTGATACCGTTGTAAACAACTTACTATTTACTGCTTCACTCACTTTGGTTAAATTTTGAAATAAAAAACTGAATTTGAAGTAAATTTAAATATTAAATGGGAGAAGAAGAAAAAACACGTCCAGCCGACCACGTTCAACGGGGCCAAAAGGCGAGTGAATTCAAATTTGGTGCAAATTTTGTAGAGTTTGCAATTGGCGGCCGGTAGGTGTCAAAGCGCCAACTAAATCCTGTTCGTTAACTTCCAAAGTTCTCACTACTCTCTATTGTGTAGTATGCGCAACCTGTGAGTAAAATATGGAACTCTGTTCTCCTAGCTATTGCCTTTGAAATAACCTTAGCTATTCTTTAGTCATTAATTACAAAGGTCACAGGTCAAATTCAATAATTTTCTTTATTAAATGCCCACCTAGATTTTTGGGCCTATTTTTAGAGCTATTCAGCGTCAAAATTGGTCGGGTAGTTTTGGCGCCTATAGAAATTTCACCCACGATATACAATCTTATAATATAGGATTTTATGGCAAGGACTACTATCCAGGCTTCAGCAAATAAGCATTGGTTCCTTGCTTGGTTTGCTTGGTAAGCAATTGCATGCTTAGTTTGCTTTTTTTGCTTGGATACGGAAATCGGATACCAGTACTCAAAAGTACTTACGTTGCAGGTACTATTGAGCTTGTGGCAATAGTTGCAATGATTCTAGAGTTCAAAAAGGTGTTGAGAAATGTTAGTGCCGCAACCGAAATGCAAATGATGTATAGATGATTCAAATGTTCTTATAATTCAAGCATTATAAATTTCTTTAACATATATTTAATTTTCATTTTAATTAACTAAATCATTTAGCAGTTACTATAACTTATATGGATATAAGGTTTAAATGATGTTTGGGGCTTTATGGGTGAAAACCCACAGGGAGCCAATTATTATGGGTTAATAAATACAAATAGTACTGATGCATATTAATAAAATAAAAATGGAATAAAAAACCTGAATTCTATTCAACTTTGGATTTAAATTAATTAAATTGATTATAATTAAACTTGAATCTGAAATATGGTTAACTAGTATGGTATAGAGGCCCGGCAGAGCTGAGCGAAATTAAAGGTCAAAGGGAGGGGTAGTTAAAGCATGTTTGAGCACGCAACAATCCTGTTGTTACTACTTGTTATCCGTAGTTTAAATTAAGCTTTTCGTCCGAGTCGGATGAAAACTGTCCATTTGAACTTTTTGTCGTTTTGAAGGTCAGACGTCAACATTTCGAAAAAAAATTGACCCAAAAGTTTATTTATTTGAAACAGTGATTCGAATGACGTTTGTTTCGTCCAGATCGGATAAAAACTACGAATTTAACGTTTTTGACCTCTTAAAGCTCAGGGGTCAAAATTTTTTATTTTTTTATTTTTGTGATCTTCGAGTTTTGACAATGCGCTTGTAATGACGTATTCAGATTTGAAATCGGGTGGGTGGTTCTGGAGGAATAGCAGCGGACATACATACATACACACAGAAGGACAAACATTTTTTGTGCTTTATATAAAAGGATAGTTTAATTTGAATTTTAAGAAACCAAAGTTATTGTTGGAGTTTAAAATGGAAGAGAATTCCATTTTTGTTGTTGTTGATTCATTTTCAAAATTGTATTAAACTTCATTAAACTTTTTGGTTGTTTTACCCCATTCTAGCAATATTTTTTCCGTAAAGCATTCAAGCAGGGGAATCAAAATCTCTAAGTCGCTCCTCCTATAATACTAAAATCCTATACCCTGATGCTCGGCGGACTTCGTTAGCCAATTAAAAGACAGCCCCGAAGTACGCCGGGCACCATTTTTAAAAATTCAAAGGTGTTCAAAAATCCAAGTTGGTATTGGTATTAGGTAGCTTTATTGTCAACAACGCTGATTTTCAATTCAAGATAAATTTAAATTATTTAATTAATACGGTTGGGGGTTACTAACATTTTATTTTATAAATCCAAATTGGCGTTGTTTACATTTCAAGGGAAATGATCAATCTTAGTTGACAATGCTGAATAATAAAATATAATGTAACTCATTAATTGTAGTCTTTGAATAGTAATATTGAGTTAAAACAAGATAGCTAAAAGATAATTAGGTGAGCAAGTAGCCTCCGTCGACAACAATGCGTTGACCAGTGACTGGACCACAAGCATCAGACAGAAGAAAGAGAATTGAATTGGCCACTTTGTCCATGGGGACAAATGCATTTTTCAGAGGCACTGGGGTCCTTTCTGCTATGGCCTTGTTTATAACGGAGTCATCCTCGTGTTCCACCCCAAACAGCTTCTTGACCCCAGTCACGTAACGAGCTCCCAACTCTGTGTCCATTAAAGCTGGGGCAACTGTGTTGAACCGGATGTTTTTTGGACCAAGTTCCAAGGCCAAGACCCTGGACATATTTTCAACCGCCGCTTTGCTTGTGCCGTACAGAGCACCGGACGTGAATGGTCGAACCTCATCCTACAAGAATCATAAACTAGTTTGAAATTCAAAACATAACCAAAATAGTCTCTCTTTTAATAAACTTACAGTTGATGTGACATTCACAATAGACCCAGGTCTGCCTTCTTCAATCAGCTTCTTTGCAAAAATTTGGCAAATGTTCATAATGCCACTAACATTTGTGGAATAAACCCTGTAATTAACCATACCATATAGTAGCATACTTTTGATTGTAAAATATTAACAAGTATAAATACATCAATACGCTTTTATTTTATTACGCATCAAAATCTTGGAGACTCGTAGTCATGATAGATGACGGGATAAAGCGAGCTGCATTGTTGACCACACAGTCCATTGTTTCTAACTGCGACAGCTTCGTTCTGGTTTCCTCCCAGTTTCCAATGTCCACACAAATGGTTTTAATCCGAGGGAAGTCCTTCTGAAGTTTCGCCAAGTGTTCGGGGGTGGCAGAAACGGCGTACACTTTGGCACCGCATTTATCCAGCTGCTCCACAACAACTCTCCCAAGGCCTATGTATTTTATTTGTATTTAGTTAAGTTAATTTATTCCAGCTTAAATTAATTTATAAGATTTTGGTACCTCTGGATGCTCCAGTCACCAGAACTTTTTTATCCAGGAAATATCGCTCAAAAGACATCCTTCGTAGAATGTAGTCTCTAAAGACTTGAAATAAATTTATAGAGAGCAGGAGTTTTGATTATATTTTGACTTTGACTTTGATGTAAATGAAAGGAAGACTCCAGTGTTTGGTTCATTTATATGTATGCACACTAAATGATTCTTTCAATCAGTTATATAATGGAAGAGAAATTCAGCTAATAAAAACCTACTTGCAGCAGCTACCAATATCCCATTTGAATATAAGATTGTTGTATGTAGTATAAACTTGGGGTAACAAAGATTAAATTAATTTATGCAGTTTAAGCAGGAGTCGCAAACCAGTTTTTGTCTGAGTTGTGCTTCAAGGTAATTTCTTGACGACTTTCTGCACCCGGAAAAAAAGTTGCTGGTACAATCAACATGTACTCACAAGGAAAAAGTTTGATACATATTTTTTTGGAATTAAAAAGGTTTAGTTCTGACCTATAAGAAGTTTCGATATTCGTTATTTCAAAATATATTTTGGTTTTAACTGTTATCCACCCACACGTCCTAATCCAATAAATCTCAAAACCCTAATTAATCTCACTATATAAAGAAATTAAACTCTGTAATTTCTCAATGATATGCCGTCAAATTTTCAAATGTAAACTCTTTATTCATTAGCTAGTGATAAATTTTTTTTTAGCAATACCCAAACTCGAGAAAAAAAATCCTAAAGTATGGTGTTTTTTTTTTCATAAAAAAAAATTTCCGTACTTTATCCCTCCACTAAGAGATAAACTGGATTTTTTGAACACTGTTACCTCAGTGGATAGGGGAGTCTACCGTCGGATTCCAAAAATATTACCATTGGAAAGAGTGAACAAAAATCTATAAATTGCATTAGCAAAATATAAATTGTATTAGCAAAGAGCATACAATAAATTCCCAAAGATTTTTGGTTCGTTAAAGAGCTCTTCATAGTTAATGTAAAAAAGTGACTAAATGAAAAAAAAAAATCTTGATGAAAAAATTCATTACGTTTACTAGAATAAATTCACATATTATGTTGTATTTTCCTTGGATATTTAATGCCTTTAGGTTTTTAAAAAATATACATTTAACTTGTGTATTCCAACATTCGTGTATATGAACGGCCCTAAAATTTATCCCTTTAAGCATGGATATCCCTTAGTTTAGGGATAAACCTTTATCCCTTAATGGAGGTATAAAGTACAAAAGTGCCCGACTGCATTGGGAAACTATGCATTTCATTCGGTAGCACAAGAGATATGTCATATGCACGAGAGATATGTGCAGAGCCACGCTGGAAGCTACTTCCTAATAGTAAGGAGAGTCGATCAGCTGGCGGCAAGGTCTGTTTAAAATCGCTGTTTTTAGGTTTGTGAATTAAAAAAATATATTTCCTTAACAATGATTTTTGAATCAACCTTGCCGCCAGCTGATCGATTCTCCTTACTATTAGGAAGTAACTCCCAGCGCGTGGCTCTGGATATTTGGTTTGGGTTATTGTACTAGGAAGCTGAACATATCTTGCATAAATTATGCAGTCAAAACCACCTGTCTCCTGTGCGAATTCAAGGTAAATTGATCCGATTTCCGGATAAAAACGTAAAGATAAAATTAGTTGTTTCTATTCCATCCTAAGAATTCAAAATTAAGATTTATAATTTTTTGATTTAAAAAATTCAGTTGCTTTCAAGAGTGCTCTAAATAATAATTGTTTTTTTTAAATTTCTAACCTAAATATTTCTTTTAAAAAATTTTAACAAATTACATATTTTATTTTTTTTCAAAATTGTTACAAAAAATGTTATTTTTAAAATTTAGATTTAAAACGTTTACAACCCCCTAAACGTTTTATAATTCGATTTCTAAATTCTAGGTAATGATGATATGAAATTGAATTTGAGTAAACTTCAATTGATTGTATTGGGAAATACAAAAAATGTTTCTAATATTGGTCAAATAGAAATACAAGTTCAGGGTGTTGTTATAAAAAGTAGTGATACTCTAAAACGTCTCGGCCTCCCAATCGACCCCAAATTAAGTTGGTATGATCAAATAAACCAAATTTCTAGAAGCTACCATCTCCAAGCCCGTTCGCTCTATCCACTCCGTCGTATTATGTCAACTGGTAATTTTTCTAGGATCATTAATGCATGCCTTATTCCAAAATCAAAATATCTAGCTGCGGTGTGGGGAACTGCATCAAAGCATAACTTGAGAATCTTAGAAAAATATCAGAACCACTGCACGAACAATTCTAAACAAACAAAAATATGATCAAATTAAATTCCAAATTTATGATGTACTGAAATGGTTTCTTCCCTATGACTGTTATCTTTACCAATCACTGTGTTTTATTTATCAATTACTGCATGAAAATTGTCCACCGTATTTCAAAAATTATGTAACGTTAGTCTCTGCGGTATGTCCACATGAAACTAGAAATAAGGATAAAATATACATTAAGAATATCAAGCCAAATAGCTTTGGAAAACGCAGTACTTTGTATAATGCATGCTCTGAATGGAACAAACTGCCAAAAAACATTACTCAAATCAATTCACAAAATTGTTTTAAACGTAAGCTTAAGGATCACATTTTAGAAAATGGTAAAGCTATATGTAAACCTCAACCTTTCTTGTAATGCTCTTAATAACTTATCTCAAACTAAAGGAACACAATATAATACAATTGACAACGAAAATAATAATATTTTTACCCCCTAATGTATTAATTAATAATTTTAACTTGTATCCAATTTAAGTTTTTTATCTCAACACTCTCTACTCTAGTTCTTATAATTATAATATTGAGACTAAAAATGCGATCAATTATGTCAAAACGTAACAACCATGTATTTATCAAGGAAGTTTTGACTGAATAAATAATAATAATATGTGACTGTCCAACTAAAAAGGGGGCTCCTCTAACTGTAAGCTTGAAGAATACTAAACACTGCGAAACAGTACAAAAGAGCCATTCATAAATCATGAAAGTTTTTTTCAAAAATACAAATTTTGTAGGTTTCCTTTCCATATTAAGAACTGAAAACGATATGTTTTT
The DNA here is from genome assembly GCA_034698485.1 of Vertagopus arboreus. Taxonomy (NCBI): domain Eukaryota; kingdom Metazoa; phylum Arthropoda; class Collembola; order Entomobryomorpha; family Isotomidae; genus Vertagopus; species Vertagopus arboreus. The sequence goes on from JAQGBQ010000204.1 coordinate 10,157, forward strand.
TTTATTTTAAAAAATAAAAGAAAAACCCAAAATGACCCATTCATTTTATTTTAAAAAATTTTCCACTTAAGTTTTTTGAAAAAAAAATATATATAACGTCACTCAGGAAGACTAGAGCTTTCCAACGATGTGCCACATGATAGGTTTTGAGCAAAAAAAATACGTATTTTTTGAAATTTCTTAATAAATATTTAAATTTTGAAAAAATAAAAAAAAGATCTAGAGATATTAGTGCCCTCTATTAGAAACCGAAAGAATTTTTGAAATGTTACAGAGTTTCTAAGAAATTAATTCCCCTTTGAGGGCCTATTTTTTTACCTTTTTTCCTCCCCCGGGGGGATAAAAGGGGGCGGAGAAAAAAACCGGCCAATATACATTTTTTATTTTGCGTCCTCTACAACATATAAAAAAAATTGGGGAAATCCAAGACCCACGATGTTGGACCGATTTTGATTTCTTTTGGAGGGTTTTTAATCAAAAATGATTAAAAAAATGTTTAAAAACAAATTATCGCTAATCCATTTAAAAAATAATCCTGCTGATTTTTTTAAAACAAATTAAAAATTGTGATTTAATTTTTTAAATCTCTTCACGCCACTGACTAGTTGAACCCGTGCACCGACGCCGCAGCACCTGTATTGCACGACTAGTAGTCGAACGCTGATCGCAACCAACCTTATTGTGTGTTGAAGAAGCAAAGTCATATTTCGACCAATTGGAAATCCCTTCAACACTATTTGTTAATACGTTCTAAGGTTTTTTTTTGAAGGCACAATTGAAGAAAATTCGTTTTTAAGCTTAAATTTGATCTCGTGCAAAAAGAATTCCGCAGAGTATTTTCCACATTGTACATATATATAGATAGATTGATACATTTACAAACTGAATGTAATAATAATTGCTAAAAAACAAATATCTATATATATAATATCCCAGAGTGACTTCCGTGGAAGACAAGCGCAGAAGGTAGATCACGAGATACTCTAGAGATTCTTTTGCGGGAAATTTAAGCTAAGCTAATTCGCATATCCGAGTTGACTCTAATTTTTATCCTGTAAATTGCTATGATTTAACCGGACCTTTTCGTATTCGATTTCTGACAGGGTGACATTTATAGGATATTCTGGTGATCTCCAGGCTCCTTAGAGCCAAACTAAACTCTAGTATATTCATATCTCCTCAAAAACATTATCAAATCATAATTTTATAATCCTGGAGTTAAAAAGCAAAAATAATTCATGCAATTATTGTATAAAAAAATATCTTATTTTAATTCAAAAGTAATGACAATTACAAGGTTTGCATTTTTCTTTGACAAGATTGTTAGCTTTGCTAATTGGATGGAAATAAGAATGTTAATTTTTAATGATGACTTTTGCATTCAACATTTTTTCGAGTATCGAGTCATTAAATCACTTGGTAAGGATGCTTACAAATATTTTTTATTTTACACTTGGCAAATGAAATGGAAATGTATTCATGGTCATTAAAATAAATAAATGAACAAAGTTGAACAAGGTGAAGGACGCAAAACAAGACTTGTGTACGTTTTTATCTGTGAACAAATTAAATAAATTCGGGTTATATAACTACATGAAATAACTTGACTGACTTCTTATTGCATCTACTTTGCATTTTTTATGATATTTAATGCCGTTCTTTACAGAACAATAAAATTGTTGTTTTAAAAGTTTATTCTGTAAGCCATTATAAAACAATTGTACAGTAGCAAATATTATTGAATACAGATTATGTTGTACACGTTGAAAACAAATGAGGAAGACGAACCCAGAAATGGAATGAAACGTAGTCCGATGGTTATCTAATGCCTAATTACCAATCACCGAAGGTAGGTTCAAATAGCTTTTCCATGCGTACATGCCTACAGATAAATTAAAAGAATAAATACATAATTTGACTAACTAACTAACAATTGGAAATACTGACCTTGGAGTTCTATTTATTCTTGTGGACTCCATTCTGTCCAGACTGATATTGACAAGTATTTTATACACTTGGCAAATGGAATTGAAATGTACTCATGGTCATTGAAATAAATGATGAACAAGGTTGAACAAAGTGAAGGACACAGGAGAAGACAAGACTTGCACTTTTTTGTTATCTATGAACAAATGAAATGACTTTGAGTTATATAAGTACATGAGATAACTTCAGATAACTTGACCGACTTGTTTCTGCGTCTACTTTGCATTTTTATAATATTCAATGTCGTTCATAACACAACCCAGAGCTATAAAATTGTTTTTTTTATAATTTATTGTACAAGCCTTATACAACATTTGTGCATTACAATATATTATTGAATGAAACCAAAGGAGCAAGAACATGTCTACCACGTGTATATGTTCAAACAAGAATTAAAAATTAACAGCTGTCATAAATTCTGATCTTTGATTTTGGATTAGGATCAAATTTCCATGAACAATTTTGTCAAATGTAAAATTGGTTAAGAAATGTCTATCAACTATAGAACACAAGGACTAAGCATGACTGAAATCCAATTTCTGGCTTCAAAATTATATGCAAAAATTACTAGGGATGGACCGGAAAATGTATTCGGTGGATGATGGAACCATTTCATTATACGGCTATATGTAAGGGGAATTATACAAAATGAAAGTTAGGGGAAAAAATCAACGAATATTGAAAATTCAAAATTTCCACAAACTCTGAAAAACTTTTAAAAACATGAAGACTTGCTGGGAATTGAACCAGGAACCTCACACTAACCGGACTTATTGGAGAACCACATCTTTCAATCTTGAACGGCTTAAAACGTTTATCACTGCAGATATATTTTTGAAATATAAAATACATTCTTTCATAGACGTTTCTGTGCCCATCCAACTCTAGTCAACTTTAAATAAGAATTTTCAAGCCATTTTAACTTCTTAAAGGATGCCGAGCTTTTATTATGTATGCATTGATATTCAGAAATGTATTTTCTGAATCCCTTTTTTAACACATTTTTTAAATAAATATTATGGAATTTTAAGCGATTATGAAAATCTAGATTTGAGATTTTGCAAAAATAATTTATTGATCAGTTATGCCAAACTAAAAAAGGGAAAGACTTTATTTACTAAGGTTATCTCAATTATCTGTATCTAAAACACAAATAGATTTATACATGTATTCGTGCTTCAGGTGATTGTGACTTTAGCCCCAAAATGCGTCTCAAAATTATTCATTTATTTCGTATCAGATTACTACTATAATATTTTGTGACTAGAAAATAGGCCGGCTCCTGAGAGCCTGGAGATAACCAGAACATCCCAATTGCACCCTCTTAGAAATGGGATCAGGTCCGTTTAAATCACAGAAACTGATAGAATAGAAATAAGAGCATTTTAACTCAGATATGCAAATTAGCTTGTAGTTTAGTCTAAATTTCCTGCCAAAAGAATCTCCAGAGTATCTTGTAATTTGCCAAAGCACTTACTGCGCTTGTCAGTCACGGAAAACTGAGTGAGATTGGGATATTATTTATAAACTAGAATTTAGCCCAGCCCCAAGGGGCCTAGAGGTCATCAGAGATTCTATCGTTTATCTATATAATATCCGTTCGCTTACTACTACCAACAGAAATCGGATAGGAAAACATAAATGTCCACTTAGAAGTTACATGCTAAAAATGAAAATCTGTCTTTAAGTACTCTAGTAATCTAGTACTGGTCCAGTCCTAGTCCGGTCCGTCGTACCAAAAAAAACACATGCTAAACATGATAATCTGTTTTCTAGTACTGGTTCTAGTACGGTCCGTCGTACCAAGAAAGAAGTAGAGTACAACTACGCTTACTGCCAATGTAAGCTCCTACTGCGCTTGTCGTGTGAGGGCAGACAGAACCACTCTGGGATATTATATATATATATATTGCTCACGTGTTTCTCGTAAATGTCTATTGCTACTTATATTATACATCAATTCTGTTTAAATCTGAAGATTCTCTGGTTTATGATTTTACTAGGTATAGAGGCCCGGTAAAGCCGAGCAAAATTAAAGGTCAGGGGTAGGGGTCGTGAAAATATTTTTGGAGACGCTAACTCAATCCTGTTGTAACTGTTTGTTACCCGCGGTGTAACGGATCAAATGACATTTTCCGCGTTCAAATCGGATGGAAACCACGCATTTGACTTTTTTGCCGTGATATATGTCAGAGGTCAACATTTCAAAAATGTTTTGAAACAAAAGTTTCTCTATCAAAAAGAACGGTTCAAATGATGTTTGTTTGGTCCAAATCGTATGAAAACTACGCATTTCAGGTTTTTGACATTGTCAGGGTCAGGGGTCAACATTTTTGAAATTTTTATTTGTTCGATCTTCGAGTTTTGGCAATCGAGCAATCCGCTTCTAATGAGCTATTCAGATTCTAAATCGGATGTGTAGTTATGGAGGAGTAGCAGCGGACTAACATTTCTTGTGCTTTATGTATAAGGATAGTTTCCTCATAAATGTGAAATACTAAATATGTGGCTGTCAAACTAAAAAGGGGACTTCTTTAACTGTAAGCTTGAAGAATACTAAACAATGCAAAAGAGCCATTCATAAATCATGAATTTTTTTGGCTGTGATGTTTAAAATTTAAAACGATTTGAACTACGTCATTACCACTGCTTTCCTTGTTAGCTCATAACCAGTTTCTGGTGATCATTTCATCTGTGTGATACAATTAATGAATAGTAGTTGATCTAATTGCAGTCGGGAAGTATTCAAATCTATACCTTTAGTAAGGTATAAATCTGTTTTCCTTTTCGAAGGTAAAATTGTTAGGGCCGTTAGCAAAAACGAGTGTGTTTAAAAAAAATTTATTAACTTTTTTATACTTTATTTGCCATTTTTAATGAAGAACTTATTTTAAATCTTTACGTTATGCTCTTTGTAAATACGATTTTTATTTTGCAAATAGAATTGATATGTTTTAATTCCTTCTTCCGATGGAACAACTCATTTAATCAGGGCTGGGCAATTATTTTAATTGAAAATTATAATTACCAATTAATTGAAAATTTCGAGAATTAATAATTGGTAATAATAATTGACTTTCAAACTGAAAATAATTAGTAATTAATAATTAAAAATTGAAGTTCAAAGCAAAATAGTTGATAATTGATAATTAATTATTTCAAAGACCAAAGTAATTAGTTATTGGAACTCAATAACTCAAAAAATTTCAACTCAATTGCTTGAACGATCTAAAAGTGTCCCAAATCGAAAGTTTAGTCTGGCACCAGAATAATAATGTACTGTAAACTACTTTAGACTTATTGAAAAAACTTATCTATGTCTCCGTTGTGCTGGTTAGCCTTAAATAAGTTGTTAAAAATAATTTTGCATTGGTTATTTAAAAAATATAAATTTAAAAGTAATTGAATTTCAATTAATTGACAATCAATTAATAATTGAATTGAAAATCAATTAATTATGGAAAGTAATTAATAATTAGTAATTGAAATAATTAAAGATTTCAAAAGAAATTCATAATTAATAATTAATAATTGACGGACAAAGTAAATAATTAGCAATTAATAATTAATTATCCAAACCCAGTAATTGCCCAGCCCTGCTCATTTTAAAGCTCTGAAAATTGGGATCTATACCTTCATCAAGGTATAGGTCTGGAAAGAGTAGAGATGCCGCGGGTTCGGGTTTTGGCCGGATACTGGATATCCGGCCGGATATTTTTTACACGTAAATACCAAAATTTTTATCGATTTTATATTGTTTTTTTTACAAAATAAGTAATGTGAAACGACTTAATTATTATTTGCATTTTTTTGCAAACCTTGCAAACTTGTTTAAATATTTTTTTTTTTTAAAACTATAATCTTTTTGAGAAAAAATATCAAAATTTTTTTTAAAAAAACCTGATTTTTTAAGAAAAAATATTCTGCAGGATACCTAGTGATATCCGGCCGGGACGGGTATCCGGCAAATTGGCCGGATATGCCGCATATCGGATAGCCGATGGGTACCCGCGCAACTCTAGAAAAGAACTACAAAATCTATGCCTTAATAGAGGAATAGCTTTGAATACTGCCTGACTGAATTGTCTTGGACAAATAAATCCTGTTTATTTTACAAGATGAATAGAACAAAAGGCAAATCAATCTGTTGATAATGTAGCAGTAGATCTTAAGTTAACTTGCAACTATCCGATTGTAAGGCAAGAAAGGAAACAGAATCTATCTGTCTTTGGATAACAAAATGCTGTTCAAAATAATCAATTTGTTGTCTCTAGTTGGATTTTCTAGCTCTATTGTGTTTTTGCATTTTTTTCTTGGGAATTTGTATTATTACTGGGATTACGGAAAATTTGTGTTGGATTATGAAGACCAAGTATATGATTTTATAGTTGGTGAGTTCGATAAAATCAATTATTTTTTTCAATCCAAACTTTTTCTTGGATTGGTTCCGAAATTTTTGCATACAAAGAGTTTTTATTCTTAAACATATATTAAATATGCTGGACTTAATTTTGTAGTTATATATTTATTTGGTTATTTTTTTTGAAATATTATGACAGTCGGCGGCGGAAGTGCAGGGTCAGTTGTGGCAAATCGACTTTCAAAAAATAACAAAGTGCTACTGTTGGAAGCGGGTGGCAACCCACCCTACCCAAACTCGATCCCGGGATTGGCTTTGGAAATGCTTCACCGCCCTAGCACCGACTGGATGCATAAAACTGTCCCTCAGAAATACTCAAGCCAGGCCATGATAGATAAGGTAGGAATTTGTTGAATTTTTAATTTTATTTTTATCCTGAGCCAGGGCTTATGTGATTGGTATTTCTGTCTGTCTGTCCGTCTGTTTGTGACACGTCGAAGCACTAGACCTATTTAGGCCATGTTGGGCTTAAAATGCGTATTTCACCAAGGCCATAGATAAGTTCGAAGATGGGTTTGATTGGTTAAAGGGTTGACCCGTGGCGAGGAGGGGGGCTAAAGTGAAAAAATTCATTCAAATGACCTATAAACGTGAAATTTTGCAGAGTACTTTCTATGCCTTCTACATATGGAATAGAAATAAGATTTTCAAAGAAAATGTTCAGAGTGACTCTATGGGTTAACCCCCATTGGCTTTGAAAAAATTATCGTATTAACCTGAAATTTGATATAGTATTAGCTTATGACCCTGACTCCTAATAACTGATATACAGTGGCTATGTAGAGTTCTGCACTGTAGGTGTTTTATCTTCATTATTGCACAATTTTGTTTACAGGTGTCCTTATGGCCTAGAGGGAGAGTACTGGGTGGCAGCTCCGTTCTGAATTATATGTGCGTTGCTAGTTGTCTTTGATTAATTATATTTTTAAAAATCCACATGTATTTTGATTATCAAATTGCGTTTTTCAGGCTGTATGTGCGCGGAAATCCGCATTGTTTTGAAAACTGGGTGAATATCACTGGGGATTCTACGTGGAGTTACAAAAATGTTCTACCTTACTTTAAAAAATCTTTGGACTATCACGGTCAATTTGAAGATGACGGTATTCAACCAATGGTTTTACATTATTATTATTACAAAAATTATTTATGAATAATTTTAAGCACGACTTTATGTATAGAAAAAAATTACGGTAAATCACCATACGGACCTTCCCATGTAGAGAAGAGATTATGGACACCAACCCATGAGTATTTTTTTGAAGCAGGCAGAGAAATGGGATTAGAAATGGTTGATTTAAATGGACCACAACGATCGGGTTTGTTAATTTTTTCATCTGCTTTGACAATAATTTTTTTCCTACACTTCTTTACAATTCTATTTGTTCTACAAATTAGGAATGGGCCTCTTTGAAGTAAACCAGAAAGACGGAAAGAGATTTGGAACTTATTCAGCCTTTATTAAAACTGCACTTGATCGAAAAAATCTGCACGTAGCAAGATATTCTTTAGCAACCAAAGTTAGACGTGAATAAAATTTTCAATTTGTTTGCAAGAGGTTTCTATTTCCAAATGTTACTGATGACTTTGTAAATAAGATTAAACTGGATAAAAATCGAAGAGCCATTGGAGTTTACTACACTCGCCATGGTAAAAAGCGCTTTGCAGCAGTGTCAAAGACGGTCATCGTAAGCGCTGGAAGCGTGGAGTCCCCTAAACTGTTAATGCTGAGTGGAATCGGGCCTGTTGATGCATTAAAGTCCATCGGAGTATGTACACTTGCTTGCCATCGCTATGGGCTCAAAATACAGGCGGTTTGTGGGTTAAGAATACGGGGCATTGCGATACGAAATTCTATTAAAATTTCGGTGCTAAATGCCCCATTCTTGACTTGTTGACGCCTGTATTTTGAGCTCAGAAAACGGAGAGTGTCGGCTTTTATGTGATGCTTAAAATTGGAACAATCCCATATCTTTAATATCTTCCTTTTTTCAGATTAAACCAAAAGTAAACCTGCCGGTTGGGCGGAATTTAAAAGACCACATTTCAATTTCCCTACCATCAATAATAATAAATGAGTCCATATCCTTCATAGCAGACCGAGACATGGGCTTTCGAACCTTGATTGATTACTATTTTCGGGGATCTGGTAATACAGTTTAACCATTTTTATTTCTTCAATAAAATTAAACTCTTATTTTAAATACCATATAGGGCCCTTAACATGCCCGACTGATGCTCTCTCACAAGCATTCTTTACGACATCTGCAGTCAAGAAAGCGAACATTGACTGGCCCGACATACAATTGTATTACGGTGCTGTCGGAGTTCACCAGAGCATCGATGCTGACTATGCAACAGGATTTGGAGTGAAAGCAGATGCACTCAAAGCCGTATTTGATCCGATTAAAGGCAAAGATGCAATTCTGCTCACACCTGCACTTGTACGACCCCATAGTGTTGGAGAAGTCACTTTGAGGGATAAAAATCCATTAAGCTCTCCAATTATTAACCCGCGATATTTAAAAGACTTTCGAGACGTCAGAGCATTGATTGATGGTACACAACACAGCACTAATTTAGTCATTAAACATGTCGATTTATCTGTAATCTCTTAAAATAGCTATCAAGTTTACAATCAAGCTTGTGGAAGAGACGACATCATTTCAGCGATTAAATGCAAAAATGTCCGAAATTCCATTTCCTGGTTGTGAACATCTTAAACCCAGAAGTGACCAGTATTGGGAGTGGTGAGCTCTATTTATTTATATATAAAATCATTACTACTATACATATATTAAATCAAATATTTTAATTTCAGCTATATAAGACAATGGGCTATTTCTCTTTATCACCCGGTTTGAAATCAAATTATATTCCTTTATCCGTTTTTATTAAGAGAAAAAACAAACAATATTTAATTAGGTGGGAACCTGCAGTATGGGCAAAGGACCTGAGGATCCTAAAGCAGTTGTTGATTCAAAGCTAAGGTGATATTGTTAAATTTATTTTATAATCTTTGTACTAAATAATAATTTTATGGTTTAAACTTAAAAGGGTTTTAAACACCATCGGCTTAATCGTGGCCGATGCATCCATCATGCCTGAAATTGTGAACGGAAATACGAATGCACCGACAGTAAAAAAAACTTTTTTGATTCTAATAAGACGTCAAACAGAACAATAATTTATTAATTGAATACTCTCATTTGTCAGATGATGATAGGTGAAAAGGCGGCGGATTTTATAAGAGAACATTGGTCACAACAATATTTGGTCTGTACTGATTTTGAAATCCTGTTTACGAACGAGTTGAACAAGAAATGCTACTATACAAAGCTTGTATAACAAATCTGATTTAAATAAATGAAAATAGTTAATAGATCTAAATATTTTGGAGTAATCAGTTATTGCATCTGTCTACATATTTATATTTAAATGTACTGCCTCTATGCAGGTTTTATTTGCTCAGGGGAGACAGCTTACAGTCTAAATCCAATTTCGGCTCAAAAATTTGCCTACTAAACAAAGGTGCTTATGTTAAAATCCGGGTTTCCCCTAATCCTTCTAATTTTTATATCTTGTATCATGCAAATATTGGAAGGATTAGCGGCAACCCGGATTTGAACCGTTGCCCCTTTGGTTTTTGGTAGGAAAGTTTTAGATGAGTCAAAATTGGATTAGGAGTCCTAATCGAGGAGACAAAAACGTTTCAGTCCTAATTTAGGACTGAAAAGTTGTTGTCTCCTGACCAAATAAAACCTAGTAACACATTGAAAAGGGCTGGCTGCAAGACGATAAACTGTAAATTATTAAATACAACGAGATATTTTGTAAGCATAAACGAGCTCAACGCATAAAATTACTAAACACGCTTAGGTTGTAAAATAACCGAAAATAAATACTAAATTTTTGGAACAATAAAGCCCACCGGTTAATTCCTAATATTGAGTATGTTTGAGTTTATTGTCATTATGAAAGATTGTACTGCCATAAATCCTGATTTCGGTAGACAACTTTTTTCAGTTTTCTCTCTAGCAAACAAATGATTCTATTTAGTTATTCGTTTACAATGCATGTACCCCAAAAAATCTTCAATTTGAAGTCATTGTTGAATATTTACACTGTGCTACAGCTCAATGGAAGATTAGAAATCTGAAAAAATTGCTGTTCACAATTTTTAAAAAATCTTCTATTTAGTTGAAAAGAAATAATTATGTCGAAAGAAAACCTGAATTGCAGCTTTACAGAGATACGATTAAAAATTTAAAATCGTCATAAAAATACTACTTACGGGTAAAACGAAAATTTTGAATAGCATTTAAATCATCATGAATATTGTTTTATTGCAAAATTATTCAGTACATATTCATACAAATTCAAATTATTCAGTACATACTCATTCAAATTCAATTCAATTCAGTACATATTCATTCAAATTCAATTCAATTCCATACACATACGACGACAAATATTCACATTTTCACAATACATCATTGATAATAAAATCGCATACATAAATCCGCAATATATCATAATATTAATTCATGAAATCTCTTGTTACATAAAATAAAAATTCGCACCTACAAAAAGTAAATTTCAGATAGCTCTTTACCCGCAGGCAAAGTTATGAATAAGAAATCTCATGTCAAAGACTTTTCTACTAATAATGATCACCCACTGGTAGCGAAGAAACTACTTAAATGTTATTAGAAGTTTAGTACAGTCCATGCAAAAACCAACTGAAAAAAAAACAATTGAATTTAAAGCATGTCCAACTAAGTAAAGATATTAAATTTAAAACAAAATGGCGCATTGGCAAAAAAAATTGCAATTAGAATTTTGTTTACTTAAAAGTGATACTAAAAAACATGTTCCAAAAAACATTTGTCACATAACAATTCCTGTTGAAATGGCTCGCAAATAAAACGAGAGGTTTGGATATGTAATTATTAACTACTAGGAAAAAGTGGGCGTGAGAATAAAGAAATGCACGATTCGCCACTTCAAATCGCTTGGAAAACACAAAAAAATATTTAATATATAATTACAATATGCGAGGAATCTGATTTATGAAATTCTAAGTGGCCGTCCAGTGTCCAAAACCCCATCTGCAATAGTTAAGAAGGTCAAGGGACGATTCAAAGAGACTTCTTCCGCTTCCGTTCGTAGTATGACTAACAAACTGAAAATTCTAAGGTCAATGGTGTTGGAAATCAAAGCTAAGAATCTGGTGATCAAGGCAAGAACAAAAAATCTCTTAAATATATCAAAGAGCTAGAGAACGCGAGCAAAGGGAGGAATGCGAAAAGTTTACAAAAATGTTGGATCAAAAGTTCTCGTTTTTGATGATGAGAACAATATGACCTTTGACACGAACCAAATTACGGGACTAAATTTTTTTCATTCCAAGAACCCTAGGGATGTGAAATATCATCACCAATGCAAGATGGTTGCGAAGGTTTCCAAAAAATGTCTGGTCTGGCAAATTAGGAAATGTGTCGTAACCGTATATTTTGAAGAGGTCCACGAAGCCTGGGGCCTATTATGAGAAATGTTTGAAGCGGCGTCTGACACTCTTTATCCTAAGGCATCATAAAATTAGGCATGTTCTATTGTGATCGGACCTTGCATCGATTCAAATAATGTCAAACTACCATTCAGAGAAACCTCGATGTACCCTAGGCTCTTTGGTCAAATTACTAATTAAAATACTGAAAAAGATCAGAATTACCAAGTATTTGAATGGATTCAAAAAATTAATGGGTATAATCTCAAAGTCTGTCTCGACAAAAGTGGGAAAACGGTGTTTTGACTACGCCTGGAAGATGCTTATAGCAAATTTCTAAAAAAAACACAAACGTTAAGATTGTAATTAGAAAAAATTCAATCAAATATGTCTCGCCGCTTTCAAAATATACTCGTCAACATTATTAACTTTACTTAATTGGATATGCTTTAATGAGTTTATTGATAAGGTAATGTGAAAATGCTAAAAAAAAGTGTTTCTTTACTTATTTGACTTCATTTTTTTCTTTTCAAATTTTCTACACTGCGTTGTAGATTTTCAATTTGTTTAAAACTATTTTAAACAAACTGCAAAAATATTCAAATCTGGAGCTTAAACCATTTTTGTGATATTGAATTTTTGATCTGGAAAATGTTTTTGTTCCTTCTTTATCTTCACATACTGTATACACACATGTGTATATACATATATTCACTTCAGTATGTACACATCTCAATCTGTGGAGATTTATATGTGTGTAGGATTTGATCGTATTGTTTCTATCGAACTGGTTTTTTGTGTACGTCAGGACAGTCTGAACATTTTTAACTCTTGTACAAAATACCACAGTCTTCTCAGCTAACAGATTAGAAGTTAAACAAATATTTTATTGAATATCGTTTCGTTATCTAATGAAAAGTTGAGCAAAGTATTTGTGAATTTAAAATGTTCTTAGCGATCGTGATTGGAGTTCTCGTGTGTGTAATCTCCTTTCTCATTTTATATGCCCGATGGAATTACGGTGTTCTAGAAAGATTAGGAATCCCGGTAGATAAACCGCACTTTATTCTCGGAAATACTGCGGATGCCTACGAGAAACACATTGGCTTGGCTGATGTCGAAAAGTTTAAAAGATTAGGCTCTGTTTATGGTGTAAGCTGTTTGAAAATTAATTAACAATTCCATTAAAAATTATATTGACATTTTTGTAAAAGGTTTACGAAGGACGACAACCACAGGTTCATATTGCAGATCCGGAACTAATTCGTTTGATTACATCAAAGAACTCTGATCATTTCAAAATAAAACGACCCGTTGATTTAAGAGATTCGTTTTTCAATCAAATGGTCGAGTTTTCAGAATGTATGATTTTAACACAGCTCTAATTTTATTTATCAAAATAACAATTTTAAATCAGTTAAGTATTTGTAATTTAGATGAGAAATGGAAGGTACTCAAAACTTATTTTTTTACTCCATCTTTGTCCTCGTCGAAACTAAAAATGATGAGTCCCTCAGTGGTATCCACGGTTGAAGGGTTTGTTAATGAATTGAATAAAACAATCAAACAAAAACCCGGAGAGAAACTTGAAAAATATGACTTCAAAGAGTAAGGTTTTTAAAACAAATTAAAAAAAACAACGCCTTACCAATTGTAATTTTTTTTCATATTATCTTTTATTTTAGCGCGGTATTGGTGTTGCTAACAGATATGTTAGCACAATGCTGTTTCTCAATCCAGATCAACAATTCGACGGACCCTAATAACCACTTTACTACGATTATTCGAAAACTTTTATTGGGAGAAAACGAAATTCCTAGCCCAACTGCTGAGATTTGGTCATGTAAGTTTTTTTTCTCACTAGAATAAATTATTGAATGAACTCCGTGGATTTAATGAAAAGCTAACAATTTTGATATTTTTCTTCCAAACAATTATAGTTTTTTTTTAAAAAAAAAACTTTTCAACAATCTATAGTTTGCAACAAAATGCAAATAATAATTAAGTCGTTTTACATTACTTATTTTGTAAAAAAAACAATATCAAATGGATAAAATTTTTGATATTTAAGTGTAAAAAATATCCGGCCGGATATCCGTAATCCGGCCAAAACCCGAACACGCGGCATCTCTAGCAAAACTGGCAAATCTTGTCGAACTGGGGAGAAAAAATAAATGGATTTAATACACCACCTTGATGATTTAATTTATTAGGATTTGTACTGATCTTACTGGCACTTTAGTCTATTAAGCCAGTTTTAAAACCCCGAGTGTTTGATTCTAATTAGTAGTGTTTCATTCTAATTAGAAAATTAGTTGCGCAAAGTCAGATTTTAAAACAGAATACAATTATGTCCTTATACACATTCAAATTTCTCCCCAAAACTTGTTGTCCTAATTCAGATCTAAACTCTAAATATAATGATTCGCTCGTGCACATACAGATTCGTTCCCAATCCTTTCAAAATTCCTTCCATCATTCGCAAGCAAAGAAGCCATTCAGAATTTCCGCGTCATATTCGCCCAAATCCTTGAGACGAGACGAAAAAGTGGGGAAAAACGAAAAGACATTGTGGATCTCTGCATGGAATTAATGGATAAATTGGAGAGCCCTGAATTCAAGAAAGTTGGCATTACAGAGGAGACAATAGCCTTCCAGGCTTTCTTCTTCTTTTTTGCAGGCGAGGATCAAATAAGTTCGATAAGCGCGATGCTTATCTATCAAGCTTTAAAAAATCCCGAGGTTGAAAAACAGCTTTATGAAGAAGTGGACAAATTTTGGGAGAAATTTGATGGAAAACTAGAGCTCGAAAATCTCAAAGAACTTCCATACCTTATGGCTTGCTTGAATGAAACTTTGAGACTTTTCCCAGTTTTTGCCCGAATTGAAAGAAAGTGCACTAAGGACTGGAAGAATGAAGAATTCAATTTGGATATTAAAAAAGGAATGGTTATGGTTATTTCAATGTGGGCGGCTAATCGACACCCGGATCATTTTCCTGATCCTGAGACTTTTGACCCGCAACGGTTTTTGCCCCCGAATAAGGAACAATTGCATCCCTATGCTCTCACCTCGTTTGGTTTTGGTCCAAGGTACATTTGAAATTTTAGAAATCTCGTAATGGTGGTAAAAAAAACGTTCATAAATGGGTCGTTCCAATTAAAAAGGTATAACCTCTAAAATTTCACATTTTGGAAATCGCGGGCAAAATGGGCCGTTCAGATAACATGTTCCATACTTATTAAACATATACATGTAAAATTGTATTTAAATATCAAATTTGTTTTTACACTGATTGAATACTATTCAGTGCCATATAAGTTTAATGCTCTATGAACGGCCCATTTTCGCCATTTCCAACATGGATAATTTCTGATGTAATACCTTTTTTTTGAAACGACACAAATATTGTAACAATTCGACTATCTCAACAATCTATTGTTTTAAATTTTAAATGGGGTTATTTTGAAGAAAAAATTACTTAAATGACAAGGTCACAGATAGACTATCGAAACGTAGATGCAAAATTATGAAACTGTCTGTATACAAAAATTATAGTTAATTAAAAAACCATAATTACAAAAGGCTTAAAATTTATTTAATCTGTTTCAAGTCTAGTATTTTGTCCAATCTTAAATACATTAATCTTTTTTTTGTTTTCTATTAGATCCTGTCCCGGAGCTAAATTTTCTTACGACATTTTGCTCATCTTGTTCACCGTTGTGCTAAGAAATTTCAAATTCCATTTAAGAACTGATTCCACGCCGGTTTATATTCCAGCTGGACTTTTCTTTGGTCCACATCTGCCTTTTTATTTCGATGTTACAAAACGTTAAGGACACATTTAATTTCTTATTGTTTCCATAACCAAATTATTTTGTTTGGAAAACAATATGCCATTTATAATTCTTGAATTTTAAAAATCAAATATAAATATTCGAAAAAATAAAATCACCTTTGAATAAATCTGAAGTTAAAATGATATTTAAGAAACAATTTGTCTCGTTTGGTTGTCACATTATTAGAATTATAATTATTTAAATTACTTGAGCATTCATATATTAAAATACAGAAAGGGGGAATAAAATGTTGAATTTAATTTACATTAATCATTTTAAGGGTTATAATTAACGTGCCCAATATAAATAGGAATTTGCCCAATCGAAATATTGGAATTTGCCCCTAGATGATTTTGCCCAATTCTAAAACAAAAGCAGCCCAATAATAATATATTTTTGCCCAATAATGATATACATTTGTCCAATTCTAAAATAAATGATAAAACATGAGATTTTATGCATTTTCTTAAAATAATTGTGAACAAAATACCTAATTTTTTTTAAAAAAAATAGTATATGTCAACTTATTACTTGAACTTGTTTTATATTACATCATGTAATGAAATCATCAATTTAATTTATACTTTGAATCTTCAATGCATTCTACGATCATAGCTTTCTTACTTAAGCCCCTCATATCTTCAATTTACTCTACGACTAAAATTGTATTAAATATTCAATGCTGGTCTTCTTCTGGCACGTTTTCTTCAAATAGGAATATCATTGGCTTCATCTCATAACAAATCATATTGCTTTAAAATTAGGTTGAGAAATATATTTTATAAATAATTCCAGATCTTTTATTCACCGTTGATTTTTAAAAGAACATCAGTTTAAGAAAATCCTTCTAATCTTATATTATATACATTTTTTTAGAATTTGTTAGTTGTATATTATTATTAGGCAGCTTTTTAAGATTTGGCAAACGTCTCTATGGACCAAGTGATATATTAAAAATGGACAAAAACAGTTTTACATTGGGCTACAAAAATATAGCCCTTTTCATATCACAATAAAATAAAATATTCATTTTCAACCCACATTCTCCATTTTAATATAATTTTTTATAACCATTTCGATTTTCTTCATTAAATTTGAATGGAATGAATTCACATTGTGATACATGCAGTTTAAGTGAAATATGTGAACATTTGCTTTTGAAAGTTTATAAAATTCAACAAGATTAAACTGGACATGCCGATTGTCCAGAAATAAACCGCATTCTTCTTTACATATTGAATGGATATACAATAATTATGCATACCTACTACTGTTTGCTAGAACACAAGAATTCATCAAGGAATCCTTGAAAAATAGTCAAACATTAATTTTATACTCTTGACGTTAAAAAATAAAATAAAAAAATTATTCTAATACTTTTATGTAACTACGACTTAAAAGTTATGATTATCACATAATTTACATTTTTCTTTGACTGGATGGTTAGTTTTGCTAATTGAATTGACTAAAGAATGTCAATTTTAATGATGACTTAGGCATTCAAAATTATCGAATTATTTATAAGTATCGAATCATTAGATCACTTGATTAGGATGCTACAAATATTTTATACAATTTAGAAATGGAATGGAAATTTTTTCATGGTCATTGAAATAAATGATAAACAAGGTTGAACAAGGTGAAGGACAGAGGAAAAGACTTGTACTTTTTTGTTATCTATAAACAAATGAAATTAATTTGAGTTATATAAGTACATGAGATAACTTGACCGACTTGTTTCTGCGTCTACTTTGCATTTTTATAATATTCAATGTCATTCGTTACACAACCCGGAGGAGTTATAAAATGTTTTTTAAAAAAACACTTTGTTGTATAAGCCTTACAAAATATTCATACAGATTATATATATTGTGCATGTTGAAATCAGATGAGCCCAGAAATGAAATTTTAATTTAATCTACTATCTCATTGTCAAGTACTGACGGCAACTTATGCAAAAGTTGTTTCTTCGTCCTAATAACTAGCTGCGCATTTAAAAGCAGTTAAAGCATTTCAGTATCAAGTTTTGAACAAAACCTTACTTGTGGTAGGCTGGCTTAGAATAAATTTGGAATGTGTGTTAGTGAAGTAGTAAAGTTGTAGTATAAATATTATACAATTCAAACAGGTTTTTCACGTGTTCAAAAACAAATTTAAATTGAACAGATGCTGATGCTGAATACGTAAGTAAACCAAAGGTTCCATGATATATGCAAATCTTAAATGTGGAATGAAATCAATTAAAATTGATATTTTTCCGTCAACGCAACCAGCAATTCTGACCTCCAAATTAAAGAAAAATGTGACTGGTTTCGGATGTTTTATGTAATACGTAATTTACTTGTTTTTTAATTAGAGTTTTCAAAGCAGACTGAAAACTAACCTTTTACTGTAATTACACTTAAATGGTTTCATGGTTTTTAATAGCTAAGATGAATAAAAATTAGTCAAGCGCATAATCATTGAAAATCTCATTTCGCCCCAGCACGATTTTTTTAAGTGATAGACAAAAACCAATTCTGTTTGATAATTTTATTTTATTAAAATATTTAAAATGATGTATCACGGGGTCAACGGTCACTATTTTGAAAAATAGTTTGAAGCAAATACTTATTTCCTTAAAACAACGGTTCGATTGACGTTAGTTCAAATTGGATTAAAACTACGAATTTGACATTTTTGAATTTTTTGAAGGTCAGGTGTCAAAATTTTTTATAATATTATATATATGATATATATTATATTTATATTTTTTATTTATTTTTCTTTTTGAGATCGTCGAGTTTTTATAACGTGCCTGTAAGTCACATTTTAAATTGGATGGGTGGTTCTGGGAGAGTAGCAATCGACCGACACTTCTGTCGCTTTATGTAATAGGATTTTTTTGTAGTTTAACCTACAAATTAAAAAACGAAGTATAATAATAAAAACCTCAGTTGCTAATGAACTAAATATCATGGAATAAATAACAAGTTCGGTTGAAATTTGAACAGTCAGAAGCTAAATTCTAGCCTCAGCATATCTGATATAGTTAGCATGTCCGTTACGTCATTGCGAACAGATACACTCTGGGATATTATGTAGTATAATGAATACAGGCCCGGCAAAGCCGACCAAAAATTTAAGGTCTGGGGTCATGAATTTGTTTTCGAATACCGTTTTAGGAATATATACAATATCTTCATTGAGATGTATTCAGGGGAAAAGCAGTTCTCAGCCTCGTGTACTAAAATCACATACCCTAGCGCATCAATGGCAATTCACAAATCTCGATGTTCACGACATTTTTTTTATTCAATTTTTTCAATTTTAAATTCAACAATTAAATTAAATTAACAATAGAAGGGTAAAAAATTAATTTTAATTACCAATTTAATAGTTAATTACATTTTTAAAAAAATTTAACAAAATTATAAGTTTTAAATTTTCTCAGCTTAAGTATTTTTTTTTCATATTTTCGCGGTTATCTGTAAGGCAAAGGAAATTTAAATTTAAAATTTAGATTTTATTTTTAATTTGTTTTATTTTTTTTTTAAAATTTAATTAATTGTTAAATTGGTAATTAAAATTAATTTTTTACCCTTCCATCGTTAATTTAATTTAATTGTTGAATTTAAAATTGAAAAAATTGAATAAAAAAAAATGTCGTGAACATCGAGATTTGTGAATTGCCCTTAATGCGCTAGGGTATGTGATTTTAGTACAGGAAGCTGAGAACTGCTTTTCCCCTGGCTGTAACACACAACGACAAACATACACAGACATTTCTTTTTGATTATGTAAAAATATATACACAAGAAAAAATAATTTATGACCAATTAAATCAAGTCTGCAAACGCCCGATTTTGAAACGCTTCTTATACTATGATGGATCAAATTACAATTTATTTTTCCATTTTTCGTATTCACATTAGATTTTTTTAATAAGCTATTTATAAGTGGTATTTAGTTTTTCAAAGAGAAAAAATATTTTCTGTAAACCATCAAAATTTAAAACTTCCCTTAACGTTTTGTAACATCAAAGTAAAAAGGGGAATGTGAACCAAACAAAAGTCCACCTGGAATGTAACCCGGTGTGGAATCTGGTCTCAAGTGGAATTTAAAATGTCTCAAAAGAACGGTGCACAAGATGAGCAACATTTCATAAGACAATTTAGCTCCGGGACAGGATCTAATAGAAAACAATAAAAACATTAATTAATGTATTCAGGACTGGCCAAAATGTTTTTTTTTTTATAAAAAAAACCTTAATCTTTTGTATTTTAGTGTTTTTTAAAAAGTAATTTTTAAATCCCTGCATTTATCCTCATCTGTGACTTTGTCATTTAATTTTTGCTTCGAAATAACTTATTTATTTTTTAAATATTGTTTTGTAGACTTTTTTTTATATTTGGACTCTTATACATTTTAACCACCGATAAAATATTAATATGACGGAAATTATAAATGTACCTTGGGCCAAATCCAAAAGAGGTGAACGCATAGGGATGCAATTTTTCCTTATTTGGGGGCAAAAACCGTTCCGGGTCAAAAGTCTCAGGATCAGGGAAATGATCCGGATGTCGATTAGCCGACCATATCGGAATAATCACGACCATTCCTTTCTTAATATCCAAATTAAATTCTTCATTCTTCCAGTCCTTTGTGCACACTCTTTCAGTACGAGTAAAAAACGGGAAAAGTCTCACAGTTTCATTCAAGCAAGCCATAAGGTATGGAAGTTCTTTGAGGTTTTCGTGCTCAATTTTTCCATCAAATTTCTCCCAAAATCCGTCCACTTCTTTACAAAGCCGTTTTTCAATCTCGGGATTTTTGATAGCTTGATAAATAAGCGTGGAGCTTATGGAACTTATTTGATCCTCTGCTCCAAAAAAGAAGCCGAAAGCCTGGAAGGCTATTGTTTCCTCTGTTATGTCAAGTTTCTTGAATTCAGGGCTTTCCAATCTATCAATTAGTTCGATGCAGAGGTCAACAATGTCTTTTCGCTTTTCCCCACTTTTTCGTCTCGTTTCAAGGATTTGGGCGAATATGACACGGAAATCCTGGATGGCTTTTTTGCTTGCCAGTGGGGGCAGCAACTTTGCCAGGATTGGGAAGGAATCTGAATATGTAATAAAATATTGTTGTACTTTTCGTTCAGATTTTAATTGAGTAAATTTTCCTTTATTTAGTCACTGGTGGTCTTAATTAATTGGTCTTAACTAGTCACAAATGGTTTACCTTTTTATAAGTCAGCTACAATTCTTGCAAATATAACTATTAAAGCCGATTATTAAATCCGACCATTTTTTATTACAAAAACCCCTTCAAGAAATTTCAATTTTAAAGCGGTTATTAAAAAAAATATTACAACGTGAATCCCATTGAAAATCTACGAAAAAATGTATGTTAAGGAATGAGTGGTGCAACTTAAGTTTACGGATAATTAGAAAATTTAAAAATGAAAAAAAAACATCAAAATTTACGTTACTTTAGCTAATTTTTTATACAATTATTAATTGTTCATTATAAATAAGCAGCATAAAAAAACCACTCTCTCATGCAACTTCAGATTACCAGAGATAGACATGCTTTACCAATACCATTGTTGCTATTATAAAACAAGCCGTGCGGAGTAGCTCTGTAATTTTGGTAGCATGTTTGTAAGCCTAATTTTGTCTCAACAAGAGTTTTGTTTTTAATTTAATTTTTAATTTTACATGGGGGCTTCATTTGTTTAACAAAACCTTTTTTGCGATCTGGTTTTTAAAACCATGAGCAGTTCCAAAGAAAAAGAGCCTTCTGCGTACTTTAATTTGAAGATAAAATTTACTAGAGTAAGGGCCATTCAGAAGTAAGATTAATACAAATCAATTTTATTAATTTAAGGCTTGGTTGGGATGAACTGTAATTGCTTCGTTTAAAACATAGTCAAAAAAATAATTTAGAATTTTAATTTGTTCATATTTACGAATGGCTCTTGCCGCCAAAAAATTTAAATCATCGCTCTTGAAGCTTACAGTACGCCGAAAGCTCTTTTTAGTTGGAACAACACATATTCGGGGCTAATAGCTACCACCATGTAAAATGTTAAGTTTCCAGCTTATATCGTTATATATTCTATTCGAAATGCTATTATAACTTTAGTCTATCGGGATATACGGTTAAGCTTGAGCTTACGTTCGTTTATTTACCATTGAGTTAATTAGCATCAAGATTTGAGTTAAATATTATCGGCGAAGGAAACTATTTGTTAAATTAAAGAAGACTAGATAAAAGCAGTCTCGAGACCTAAAAACTTCTCCAAAATTCTGCATGTGCATAATGTAGTAGTTACGTATATAGTACACCTAACTTTTATTTTCTACAAAGCAAGCTCTTTTGTCCGTGTTGGTTTGGTTTCTTTTTGTCTTTATTTTAAACCCTTATATTAATTTTGCAAAACTTACATGACCAAATCTCAGTAGCTGGCCTAGGTACACTGTCCCCTCCGGCTAAAAGGTTCCGAATGATTGTGGTAAATTGATTGTTG
>JAQGBQ010000205.1:0-32232 GCA_034698485.1 Vertagopus arboreus
TTCTTACCAGACGACGTGACAAGTATATTGAAGGAGACGGACCCCAACGGTTAGTTGGATCAGTAGCGGTCTCAACAACTTTGCACTAATTCTTGTGATTTCAAGTGCCAAAAGAGTTGTAATGAGATTACAACTAATTAATTTTTCTCTGATTTACTTTTGCAAACTTATTGCACCAAAAGTACTTGATTTCTCACTACGAGACCTAAGAAATCATATCTATATTCTAAGAGCGAGAATGCTATACTTGTATATATTGTGAGAGTGGAGATTCTTAGGAATAAAAATATTCAAAGTAATGTATAGAGTTGTTATTAAGTTAAAGCAATGTGGAGAGATACGGAGGAGTTATGGAAGCGATACGGAAGAGATATGGAGCTAGCGTTGAGATATAGGAAATTGACTCGCGAGTGGACGAGCGAATGGACAAGTTGACAAATATGTAAAGTAATAAAATAAATAAACTGAGGATAAAAACAAATTCAAAATCAATTAATAGGAATCGATCGAAAGTCCATCACTGATTTATTATCTTTAGTCATAATTACGAAATCATACTCGGCTTTTTGGGAAACCCGGACCACACCCTTTCGAAACAACGCAGGGAAATAATTAATTAAGAAAGTCGACATTGAATAAAGCATGATCCCGTGAATACCGGGAATACACTCTTTCAAACCGGGTTACACTTTTTCAATATGTAACCCGGTTAATTTTTTCCATCGTCTTAGAAAGGATTCGTACTGCCTAGTCTAAACTCATTGAAATCGTCTGGAAATTGAGTGTGTAATTATTTTTTTTGTAATGTTACCGTGTTGATTAGAATGTGACTCCGAATATCATTGATTTAGTATTGGAAGCATAGGGGAAATATGTTTTGCCACCACTCTCTTTGTCCTTCTCTTTCGCTCCGTTGTTGTACAGTTCTAGCCTCCGAAGGCTTGGTACTAGCGTAGGCCTTAGGGTTACTTAAAAACATTGCATATCTAATCAATTTACTGTTTAAGTTGGATTAAGGAAAACTTAAATAACCTAATTTATTTGGTATTCGGCTTAGTAAATCAGAACAATGTTATGATATTCTGAAATATTTCAATTAGAAGATTCGAATTAGATTAAATTGTTTAGGCCTAGCCATGCTCAGAGGCAGGTTACACCTAATGGGAATGAAAATATCTTAAATTGCTGTTACTTTTCCCATATGTTCATTTAAAGTTATATCAACAGAAGAAATCTAGTAAATCATGAATAACTATGAATAGCCCCTTTGTTTCAAATCAAAAAGGTCTTTATATTAGTACTATTGATAAATAGCAAAAGGTTTATTGAATCGAGAATATAACATTTGTTCAATAATAACTCATAGTGTCTAGTCCATTCTAGAACATGATTTTAGCTAAGTGCGGTGCGACTGTATCGGAAGGAGCTTGACTTAACTTTTTAAGGGTGTGGACAATAGAAAAAAAGTTTTTAACAAATGTTTTTTTAACCTCTCCCCAATTATATCTCAAACTGAAGTATCATGACAATTGACTGTTCCATTTAACCGTACTAGTAATTATAAAAACAAAACTTACCTTTGAGACATCAAATTTTTCCAAAGTAGTCATCTTGTCTCGCAAGCTCTGCTTGATACTCTTTTGCTTCATTTTGCTCGCCGCATTTTCATAACAATATCGTAGATAGGTCAGAGTCAATAATCTTTTTATTATATTTTCTCAATATCATTTTATAAATCCGTCGCTTCTATGTAATAATTCATAAAAACTATCTCAAACCATTCCATTCCAAAAGAAGTCCAACATTTCCGTATCTTCAATCTCTTCTTGACTCAACCATTTATCCTTTCAGTCCCTTAAAGAACAGTCATAAGATTTATACCCACTTTGCTAAAACCTTTTTAAATTTCTTTTAAATGAAGGAACATTACAACTTACCAAAATGTTGTTGAACACAGTTTACTGAAATGCTATATAGATTAGTATATTACTACAATTATAATTTATTATAATATTTTTCAGAAGTATATAAAAGTACAATTTAATCGTCACTTTTACAAATCATAATGTTAGCGTATTAGCTAGTCCAAGAACCGGGTTCAGTAAAACGGAAAACCGATATTGGAACCGACTTTATGTAAATAAAGTTGTAAAAAAACAAAATATAAATTGCAATATTTATATTTATTCACAGTAAGTTTGAACGCTAAATCGTATGTCAATAGACACCTAGATTTAGTAAAGTATTGTAAAAGACTTAGAAACTACTCAGACAAAAATGGTCGCTCAGGATGCTTTTCAATTCTTTGTCCATCTCAGAAATTGGTTAGGTACTCTTTTGTGTGAATTGGTAAGTGAATGCTGAGAACTTTCATATAAGTCAACGATTTTTTAAAAAAGGGACAGTCGTTTGTTTTTTCTTTCGTCCAAACTCTTGAAAGAATGGAATCCTTTTCCGCAGACGTGATATTTGTTGGAACGTGTGTGGCTGTTCATGTATTTGTTCAGGCCTCTTTTCGTTCCAACTGGTTGTTGACACACCTTACATCGTAGCTGGATGCACAATCAACAGATGATATCGAAGATCATTCTTATTGTATATAATTCTTAGAACATAAGTCGCAATTGACTGCAACATCACTGACCAAGTGACCAGTGGCAAATTCAGTAATTTCCATAAGCTGCGTTATAACCTAAAGTGTAATTGTTAGCTTTATTTACGTATCCAAAAAAGGAATAAAAACAATGGAAGATATTGAATTACCACCAATTGTTTTTGTTACGTTACGAGGAATTCAAGCTCGAACGTCTTTTGGATGCAAAGATGAGTTAGCTCACCATTGTCGAGACTTTGATCAGTCGTCCTTATTCGTTTGCTGCTTTTATTTCAGACTGGCCAACTTCTATCATCAACCTGCGGTCCTCTTAATTAGTTCGTTGTTTAATTCTGTCGCGACGTAATATTCGTTCACACCCTCGCTTAAATTATTCAACTTGTTCTGTCAAATGAAAGACTGTTGCCATTTTAAATAACAATAATAATCAAAAATAAAACCTAAGTGACTGAATAAATCTATATGCTTCTTGATCACTTGAAACTTAAAAAAGCTTGTAAATTGATCATCAGGAAGAGCTTCTAATATCCTAGCTTAGAGTTTAAACATATTTTGAGGTTACATATCTAATCGACATTTATTTATTTTCTTGACCAGAAAATAGGAACCGATTCCACGAAACGTGTTGACAAATCCTTCAATGATGGTTGAAAATACTCTTGCCAGCCTAAATTTTTAACCATGCAGATCTAATATTGCATTGTTTATCTGTGGATCATTTTTAAACAGTTAAAAAAACATAAAAAAAGACAAAATAGCAATAATCCAGAAATTGAAAATTCCTGCATTGTCTAGTCAATATACATATAACATATATTTAGTGTCAACTGTATAGGAAATAATAACTTTAAAAACAAGTTCATTTTGTCAGGTCTAACTGAGATTCCAGCAATTTTGTAAATTCTAAAACAACGATTTTTCTATGACTCAATTTTGAGTTCAACTGATTAAATCGTAATACAATTTTTGCACATATTAACTGAATTCTATAAATTATATCAATTAAGAATAGTAGAAACATGAATCAGTTGTGGCAATTAGTCATTGCCACTTAATGGTTTAGCGCTTTTTTAGGACTCCAGATCCTAATAAAATACTTATTTCAGAATCCAAAAAGCTATATCAAGGCATTTTAAGTTTTAAATACCCGGATACACTAAACCTCACTAAAAAGCTAGGATTCATTATTTAAAAATTCATTGAATCCGTGACAGTTACACTTATAAAAAAATTGTTATAAAAATATATTATATTATATATGTAAATGTTAGGTTGGGTCAGCCAAAATTTGAAGTAAGCCACACAGTTTCATTATGTATTTGATTGAAAGGCTTTCAAATTTGATTCAATGGAATTTAAATTAAAATATAATATGATATATGATCCTTGTTTATACGTTTGTTTTATTATGTGTAGCAAATCCAAATCTCCATACAGGGTTTGAGGTTATGAACTTCATTGTGTGAATTATCGATATGGAGCTGCGTTGCATTCTTCTTTAGAAAATATTAAAATGTTAGAAATCAAAACATGTAGATTTGCTTGCTTCCATAGTTCTATTATAGGATTTTAATAGATTATAGCAGATTCTGGACTTTCATGTGCAAGAATTAATACTAACAGCTTTAGCGAATAATATGTTGGGTCTATAGATACATTGAAGAGCGGTAGTAAATTTTAAAACATCATTATGTAATTTTTTAATGCCGTAACATTCAAAAGATTGGCAAAGATCGTGCCTCCTTTTAACTTTATCTGAGAATCTAGAAAGATTCTGGTTGGCTTTGATGTACTTTTGCACTGCATTGCTACTACATACTACTATGAGTTGCAGAAAAATTCAATTTTTTAACTACTTGACATTTAAATTGCAGATGTATGGATCGCAAAAACAAGTCAAATGGCTTCTGATTTCTTTAATTTCATCGCAATCATGCAATGCATGTAATGGCTGGGATTCTGTTGGTCTTGGAAGTCATGGAAAGGAAGCTAGCAAAAAGCACGGAAAACACTAGAGACGGCCGTTTGTGAATTAAAGCAGACGATTCTTATAATAAGTCGAAATCTTACTAGCCCCCTGGCAAAAAGAGGAGATGCATTGGAATCCGCGGTCAGAACTTTCTGTTTAACAACAACTTCTTTGATGGAAAATTTCAACATCCGCTTGGATTCAGGAGACCTACAACACATCGGTGCCGATGCGATAAAGGAGGTGAAAGATGCTATGTTGGGATTGGCAAAGTTATGCAACGTTGCGGTCAATTCATCTGATTTGAAAGACATTAGCTACAATGCCGCAATTGCAATCGAAAGAGCATTGAGTAATATCAACGCTCATGTCAAGATACAACTTTCAGTTGATGTGATATTCATCTTGTGTGTGTTATTGATACTCACGGCCATTATCATTACTTTTGCATGTGTTATCACAAAGCGGTTTACAGTATATCCTCGTGAAAGGTGATTGACGATTTTGATATAGAAGCTGGGTTGGGTGAGATAGAAGATCTGATTAAGTTTGATGATAAATTTCATGAGTTTGTTGACTTGTTCGATTCCACTGGGACTTTCTTGGATTTTGATTAAATCAGCGATGATTCCAAATATGTGACAAACAGTGATAACCAAACCAACCCAACCTAACCTAGCCTAACCCAATCTAAATTTTAAAATCTTTGTTGCCTAAGGCTCAATGAGTTTGAACACGGAATTTTTTTTAAAATTTCAATGTTTATTTTATTATTTTCAGAGCTTTGTGGGAACTGAGTAATGACAATGTACCGAGGCAGGATTTCTGTGAATACTTTAACTGTCTTTAAAATGGGATGGGATGCCAATATGACAAGTCTCAGAATGAAATTTTTCCCATTGAGCCGTATGTGATTTTTACATGACCTTTGACCTAATCTTGTAGATACATTTCCCGTTGTCTGTCTGTTTGCCTGTCTAAAATACTATTTTAGACTAAAATTTAAATTTTAACAATTGAAAATCTAACTTACTGTTCTTGGAATAAAAAAACTAAAGTTTTGACTTTGTTGTGTCAGATTTTCAAACTAAAGGCTGAAACGTAAGTAAGACATAGGTGTTGGTCAAATTCATTAATAAAACACAAACCTTTGGCACCGTAAAATGCTAAAAAACTCCCCCGTAGTTATTCCTGGGGGAGCTAACATTTCAAAGGTCAATTTCACAAAATAAGATCCTACTTTATTCAGAAATATCTATAATTTCTTGCCAACCAGCAAAAATTTAACAACTATTGCTAAAGAAAACGACTATACTTTGTTGTTGGATTGGCTAATTTTTAAATTAAGATTAAAACATTAACTTTTTTCCCATTTTTTTACTTGTTTTATCTTTTTGACATTTAACAGGGGCGCGTTATTCCGGGGGGTTATTTCAGGGGGGAGTTTATTTAGCGTTTTACAGTAGTTTGGCAGAAGAAGAGACTAAGTTTTATGAGACATGGGGTTTTCACCGGAGTGCAAAAGCCGTCGTCCGCTGCCTGGACAAGTACACCCGTCTCTAGGTGGAACAACAGGTAGAGACGATAGACAAAAAGAAGTTCGTCGTTGCTTAAGGGGAGGAGGCACCCAAGGGGAAAACAGTACACAGGATAATATAGTTTTTACAAGGCTATGGTGGTTAGACAAAAATGTTCTAAGACCATCTGGGATTAGTTCAGTCTTGTTCCGAAAGTATTTAATCAGGGGCGTGCACTTTTTTTCGTTCTCATACAATGCCAGTTTTTGGACGTTGACTATAAACTCTACGATACCCTTCAGCTCGTCAAGGGTTGCTTTTTCCAAAAGTTTTTTTCTCTGACGGACGTGGGAATGCAAAATGTTGTTCAAAAACGTTTCGTTATTCACTATTCGCAACATTTTGGGGAATGTAAATTTTTGAGTCTTTGCCGGGCAAGATAAAGTTTCTGGTGCGAAAGTATGGGTGTTGATTTGGAGAACAGTCAATCAATAAAAGCTCCACTTTTTTTTGGAACAATCTTCCATTGCTTCTCTAAGAAAATGTTTTGATTTTGGACATAGCCGTTGGCTAATATATTCCAAAACTCCCTTGTCAGTTTCACACGGGAACACTTTATTGTATGTTGCGTTGAGGGGAGCCAAACGAATACTGTTGTTAAACATTTGTTGCAACAATACAAATACTCCAAGGTTTTGGTGGTGGCTCTTTCAAATAAACATTTCAAAAATGTGTTGGCGGTCTGTTTTGTTGGTTTGAAAGTTTAAAAGTATGTCGTCGTATATTATAATCCATGGTTTACCATGATTCTCTGGGAGGGCGTGAATGTCGGTCAAAAATTCAATTTCGGGGTGGAACTTGGCAAAGTCGTCAAAACGTTTTTGGGGACTCGTATAAAAATAGTACACTTTGGTAATTTATTTTCCAAAAATCTTGGTACGGTTCTTTACTATCCACAACAATAATTCTGTTTTTCCTGATCCAGACTGACCGTAAAAGAGGCCGGAACAGGGGAATTTTAATTTGCAATCAAACACTTGGGGCTCCATCTCTTAGGCAATATTACCCAAAGCAGTAGAATGTACACGGTCTTTGTTCAAATTTCTTGCTATGTTTAAAGAATGCAAACCGTAGCTGGTTGATGTGTAAATATTTTGCATGTGTGGGACAGATATGTTAACAACGCCGTCACTTTCCAACAACTGAAGGAAAAAATTGTGACCTTGCTTTGTTATAGTTGCCAACGGTATCCCAGAAGCACACTGTCTTCCACCACGCACGTTCAAAGTGCATTTTGCACATGTCGGGTTGAATTCTTGAAGGCAGACTGTACATGCAGTAATGTAATAATACTGCTTGATGCGTAGACTCACAATCTCAAGTATGTTAATGTCAATAATCTTCCATTTCCCTGGAACGCCTCGATGTTCAATAGTGTAAAGAGGATATTTGGTTGGAAGATTTGAAAAGCCAAAATGCTCACGTAGCTTCCAAAGTGTTTTCAAAAACATGCGCTGGGGGTCGGGAACAGACAGATAAAGTGAATATGTTTGAGCTAAAATGAGCTTCGTTGATGGAAATGCTCGTCTCATCATGTCGAATCCTGAATAGAGATGCAATTTTGATAGTTCCAGTACCATAAAACCGATAATGAAGTTGTTTCTGTACTTTACGCTTCCTTTGTTCA
This sequence comes from Vertagopus arboreus, assembly GCA_034698485.1. Taxonomy (NCBI): domain Eukaryota; kingdom Metazoa; phylum Arthropoda; class Collembola; order Entomobryomorpha; family Isotomidae; genus Vertagopus; species Vertagopus arboreus. The sequence continues at coordinate 7,788 of JAQGBQ010000205.1, forward strand.
ACAAGAAATATGACAAGTTTTCATTAATTACTGTAACATGTTTGAATGCATGATGAGCGGCGTATTTCTTGCAATCCACTGTAGTTGTACACGGTTTAATGTAACAATGATCACGAGTGCTTGTCAGTTGATATCCGGAAACGCTACAAACCATTTGTTTAATTACATCTGCCCACATATCGTCTCCTAAAGCCATAGCTTCTTGTTTTAAGGCTGCAAAGGTATCCATTGGTACCTTGAAAATTGGTTCCTCCTTGAAAGTCAGCACTCGATGTATATTTTTAAGTTCCATTCCACGGCTCATGTAGTACTGCAGGTTTTTAATGTACATAATGTACTTTGTCTTGTCGTAAAGATTGAGCGAGAGACGATATTTTCCAAATGGAAGCTTTAACTGAGCTTGAATGTTGTCGCTAATGCTTTGCTGCTGTAGTGAAATCTCGGAACTCTTAACTTCACGCCTTTCTACAGCCATAGGTAGGCAATCATGATCTTGATGATACTGACGTGGACAGTGAAGGTCGACTTTCAAGACGGCGCCAAAGCCTTAGATATGCTAAACACGTCTAATACGTCAATTTCTTGCTGTGTGAGCCAGTTGTATGATTCTTTTGGCATCGGTTCAGTAAGCACGTGACCATAAATACCATTCAAGCCCATGCTCAGTATTTCCCGCCGAGCATCAGAGTTGCCATCATATTGTCCAAGCCTTTCGGTATTGGATTGAACGAAGAGAATAATACTCGTTTCAATACCTCCTCTTACGCCAATTTCAATAAAGTTGACAATTTCATCAGATTTTACAAATTCAAATCTCTGTTGGCTCGTTGCAAAGCACACGTTGTTGGCAAAAGAGGCCAATGTGGCATCATGGAATGGAGAACACTTCATCTTAGTCATGCAAAAATCATCAAAGCAAGTACAAATTGAAGCAAGTTGCAGTGTGGTTGCCTTCAAATAGGCATTTGCGAATCCTTCGAGGTCAAACCCAAGGTTGTTAAATAGTTTGCGGGTATTCTCAAACACTTGTTTTGATGTTTTTTTTGGAAAAGTCCTGATTCCAGGGAGAATTGTTTCAGAAAGTTGACTCAAATTCTCAAGTTTTGGAAACGCAAAGTTTTTTGTCAGTGGTTCCGCCAAAGCTGGATCTAGTTCTGGGTAACCTTGAACTACAATTTTAAACTTTTCTTGTAAAGCATGGCTGTTGAGTTTGTTGTGCATACGGTCCACGAGGTCACTCAGTCGTGCGTCAAGAAATAGTTGACTGTCAATGAAGCGAATTTCAGTTCTTTCCGCCAAAAATAGTGTCATTGACATGATGGAATTTGTATCTTTGGCCACAATCTTTAACCGTTTGAGCCATTTTGGTTGCAAAGACTTGATAATGATCGTGTTACGAGTGAATACTTTACTTTAATATTGTTGTTTACTTTTCTAGTTATAGATGCTTTAAGATGTGTAATTAGCATTATGTGAACTTCCAGGTACATTTAATGTGTAGTTATATATTGTTAATTAATGACTTTAGTTTTATGAACTTTCCCATCATCTTCTACATGTACTTATATAACTATATATTATCAGATCTTTCTCACACACTCATTATTGGAATTACCGAAGGACATTGTTGACGTCCGTAGAATAATTACTAATACCTATAATTCTCACGCTCTCTTATTACTGACGTCAATCTATCAAATTATAATTAACTACTTTCCCATAATACATATATGTATGACGAACACTCTCTGTATATAAAGCCGAGACTTTGCATTGAATAAATAGTTGTGCTTGAGCCACCATTCGACTTAAAGCCCTCTCACCTCTCTTCATTTATTCCACTACCCTTTGTTACCCAGGCGCCTATTGGCGAAGGTAACATTTCCTTGCACCTTGAGATTCTACCCGGGTAGTCATCTGATACCCATAGCATCCAATACGCAACAATCGATCCATCTCTTGATGACAGATCATGAGAAATGATGAGCAGGGCGGCTTTTTTGATACCGAGGTTACATTTTCCACAAATTTTGATTGTTTTTTTTATAAACACCACTGATGTGGTGGTGGTAAAAAACGGGAGCAGCAGAGGTTGTATGACCAGATGCTTCAACTTTTCGAGTTTTTGAGTAAATATTTTTTCCACATTTGTGCACGAAACAAGTTCATCCAATCCTTCGGTTTTTGATGCCAAAGTGACAAAAAACTTTTTTATTGCTCCATTTCCAGTGTAAAACTCTTGAAATTTCAAATTGTTGTCATAGTCCACAATAGCAATGCCATACCCCGCAATCAAAACATTTCCTTCTGGGCGTGTATAAACTAATTCTTGGTTGTCAATCAATTGTTGGGGTTGAGTAAAAGGAAGGAATGCAAAGTAAATTTTAAAGTTGACAGTCATGTGGATTTGCAATTTTTGTAACTTATAAAAGTCATCTTTCGGATATCCATTTACCGTTTGGCAAATTTCTAAGTGTTTTATGTAACGTGTTCCTCGAAATTTTCCAAACAAACTTCTGTTGCATGATGGTTATTTCGTCCCGCCAATTTGCCAAGATTTTGAATTAAACAATAATGATACTGTGTTTCTCCGTCAACATCTTTCTGCAAAACCAAGTGGGCCACGTGCCTTGCATGTTTAGCTTTGCTAATGTACCACGGATAAAAGTCGGTCCCATTGTATCCAAATGTACTGACACTGATTTTAATCAGCTCTTCAAAGCGAACAACATCGTCTTGATCCACGCCTTCCATGAATTGCGCTATAATCATTTCATCCGCAATTTTTCTCAACAACGGGTCTTTGGATTTTCTAACATTCTGGTTAGCCGCTTTTTTTGGTTGGGGTTCAACTCGCTCCATTGCTTTGATTTGGCTTCGGGTAGACATATTTGGTCCCGATACAACCCAGCAATGATGAAACGTATAAAGCAGCCTTCATCCGTCTTGATATTAATAATACCTTTGCGCATGAGTCTATCTGGCGTTTTAATGCATCCGTGTCTACGGCGAAATGAGGGTTTATATGCGATAATTGCCAGCTGAATTGAATGCAAATCCTTTAAAGTCCAACCAGATCCATTTTGCAAGTGCATTTCCAAGCTTGATTGTAGATAATCATAAGCAGTAATCAATCTTGATTTGATGATATTTGGATTAATATAATCCAAAAATGTACCCTAAAATTCAATTTTTCGAACCTCTTTGTCACTTGCTCTTTCAAGGGTTGCTGAAAGGGTGACTTTGGCTCTTATAGCATTGTGAAATCGTATAAATTGTTCAAGCAAATTCTCGAATAACTTACATAATCTCCATCCACTGAGCCTAAAGTCGTGGCGTCGCCAATGGCTTGCTGCTATTGTGCTAATTGCAATAAGAGACTCTGGAACCAAGTACGTCCGCACCCGCCATACGGCGGCGCCACGACTTTAAACTCAGTGGGCAGAGAGTATCTAATTTGCTTTCCTTTGCCCGGTCCGTTGGCAGAAGTTGATGCCAACGTGTTTGATGTACTTGGTCCGGGTTGGCTGCTATCTTGTCGAGCCACTGGATTTGGTCCGAGTTGGTTGTGAGCACGCTGACCCATTCGCAATAGTCCTAAGCCTGGGGCGTCCGGAAAATATAACAAAGGGTCGTCTAGCAAATTCTTTGCTTCAGCTTGACTCGCAAAAAGCTGCTGGCGTAGCTCAAGATTCTGAGCAGTTAGCATCTCGACCTCACGGGTCACAATGAGATTTTGGGCTTGCATGGTTGCCATAAGTTGGCCTTCATCCTTGCGACCAAACATGAGCTATAAATGTGAATGAATTTTTATTTTAGATTTTTTGAAATTTATTTAGTACGGTGGCCACATTAGAAAAACTTTGTAAATTTATTTTTTTAACTTGTGGTATATTTGCAAAAATATTTTTTTTATTACGGTGGCCATATCGAAATTGTCTTTGAAATTTATTTATTTAGTACAGTGGCCACATTAGGAAAATCTTCCAATAATAATATAAAAACAACACTTACCGACGTAAAAATGTCTATGTTTTTTACAAACTCTTGATCCATATTTACAATTACAAAAGGAGCTGCTGCTGACGGTGTCTCATTCGGCACAGAACCCAAGTCCGATTGTACTGGCGGAACTTGTGCAGAAGAAATTTCAGTTTGTTTAGACAGAGTGTCCATGATTTAAATTCAAGTGGAGTGTGTATGGGTTGAATGTTTTTATGTGAATGAAGTAAAGGAAACGATACATTTCATTTGAGATTTAAAAAATTAAAAATTTATTCATCGTGAAGCATTTAATATTCACACGCATCCTTAAAAGAGCCAGACATTCTAACATGTTAACACCCGTTCGGATTAAATTACAGTACACTTCCTCGGAGGAATAGTATATACGCAAGTAACCGAACCAGGGTTAGTTAAGCCATGATAGTATGACTAACAGACCGGAAATGCCTCCAACACGAGAGAACACGATTTCAATGATAAATTAGATAAGGACAAACAATATTATCTTAATGGTATGAACTTTCGAGCATTAAAATGAAACCTCATAACTACTCTTGTCCCCTTTAAAAGTAACAAAATTAAACCTATTCGTGTATTTCTAAAAAAAACATTTAAGGGTTGTAAACATAAATACACGCTTAGCATCCTTAAAAGAGTCAGACTACTTTACAGTACAATTTCCCCTAAGGAATAATACATAATCCCAAAGTAATGGGCTAAGCTTAATTGGATTAAGGCTTGATAATGTAGCCAACACTTCAGAAGGAAACTCTTTTAAAACACGGGTTACAAGAATTTGATTTCTACAATGATTCCGAAAGAGGCGGGTGACATTATCTTCTTGGTATGAAACTTTTGGGCATGCAAAGGGAATCCGTACTACTTCGTCCGTCCTGAATAATTCTTAATAAAACGAAGAAGTGTTGGAAAGAAGAATGAGTGGCTGGCTATTAGCTGTATGATGCTGATGGTGCTTAGGTGCGTCATTTAGTACCAGTGGTAGGTGGGATGAGGGGGGTCGTTATAAAGCCTGGAATAAGCCGTCGTAGGCATGGAAGTGGCCAGGGCTGTCGTTTCCTCTGTAGATATAGTCCGAGTAGTAGTGAGTGTGTCAGTCGGGGTCATTATTGCAGAGGTCATCGTTTTTGTGGATATTTCGGTCAAGGTAGTGGATGGCGTTGTGGAAGGGAAGGTGGGCAATTGGGTTGTTGTAGCTATTGTAGTGTACCTTCCAATCGATGTAGTAAACGGCAGCCGTTCTATAATAGTATAGCAGTCAAATAAAAATCTCACATCAAGGCAATTATTACAGAGGTATTGGAAAGCAACTTGAAAACTTACGAGTACCTAAAGTAGTAGAAGAGCGAATGGGTTGGTCTGTCGTTGCAACTGCCCTTGGAATAGGTGTATAAGATAATCCTTCTATAGGCAGAAACCATATTAAAAATACACCTGCATTAAATCCAATCAGATTCTAATCGCATTATAACATAAAATGTCTTATGCACTAGATAACTTACGAGTCGAGAGCAAGACCGATTGCTGAGGGATAATTCCTTTCTCACCCCACCAAGTAATTCCGGTAATTCCAATTAAGAAGACACAATGCTTAACAGCCAAGCATTGTTGACAGTTGACAAAATCACAAGGGTTGTCTGCAATTACTAGCCCCAAAAAAGCCATAACTAATAAATTGGCCCGAAAATCCATGATAAGGGTGGATCTAAATACGAATAGATGTGAATATGAATGCTACAAATGATCTGATCATCTCTTTGCTAACCTTAAGTTTCTTACTTTTGTAAAACTCATCAGAATTCGGTTAATGTAAACAAAAGATTAGTGATCTCATTTCTCAACGACATTTCAATCGGTCATGAAGCATTCAACCATGTCTTGTAACGAAGTTTTGTCCTGTGTAAATTGCCTAGGGAAAAGCTGTTTTTTGTCACAGTCAGTGCCAAAAACAAGTGCTTTGACTTAAGCAGCGTACAGTCAGAATGGGAAAGTCTCATTGACAGCGGAGATGAGACATTCTGTCCATCTTCTCCCAGTCACGACCCTATTGCACATTCTCGAGCACTGACTGTCTGGGCAATAGTCGGTAAGAAAAAAAATCTCCTTAATCTGTATTATTTTTACAATATTTTATGTGAAATTAAAAATTGCAGGAAACTTATGCCTTATTATTATCGCTGCCGCAGCAATAATAACCTGGAAATGCCGTGGAGCTGCAGGGCGCTTTCGATGACGAGACACTGGCAGCGATGATGTCGAGCTTCAGCTGACGCACGAAGAAGATCGAAGCATGAATATGATGGAAGAAATCGATCTATAATAAATACCTTATTGTGCAACTTAACTATTTTTCGGGTGTAGCATTTTTTGCATCCTCATAATATGTGGCAACGCCAAGGTCAGGTTAAGCGTAGCTGTGGGGTGTGGTAAAATTAGGGTGTGGCAGTAGTTTTGTAGTTATAGGGTGGATGTGGCCCGAGTTTGACAAGATTTGGTTGTTTCTGTGGGGTCTGGAGGTCGAGGTTAGCGGAATAAGGCTCGTGGAGGGGTGTGAGTGGGTCTTAGGGGGAAGGGGGTAATATATACTAATGGGGTCGAGGTTAGTGGCTATGGAATTGGGCGGGGTTGGGGGGGTCAGTGGTAGCTGGGGTACATTATAAAAAAATCTATTTGTTATAATGTACCGTATTGCAGAATATTGGCAATGTTGCAAAAAACACGTCCAAGACGTCTGCGCAGGGTCACACAAGGGTCGACATGATTTTCAGAATTTACCCTAGGTGGGTGGGACGCTGGGTCACCCCCAGGGGCACGGCATGACCTAAACGGCCTCGGTGGAGATAATGGCACGTCTATGTCTACTAGCATGTTGTAAAGAAGTAATGCCAATTTTGAAACAATGATTGTGATAGAGGTTAGAAAAAAAGTTAGACAGATATTGATTACAGAAATCTATTTTTGTATTCTAAATTATCGTTAGGATCTTGCTTTTTTTTGCTTTCTAGAAAACAAATTTAAGAACTTAGAATTAGTTATTTAATTGAAGTGAGTAAATACAAATCACCACGATTCTCATAAAAGAAATATTTGGCTAATTTTTTCTTTATATTTATAAAACAAAAAATCTGGTTCTTGTTAACTTATTTTTAAACTATTAAAGCTGTATTTTGTACTACGTGTGTTAAATATTAAATGATTAAGAAGTAATGCGTGATAGAAGAAATCATTAAGATTGACAAAAGTTAAATTTAGATTCAAAGAAATTATCGTTTTTGTTTCATGCTAATTGTTTCTAAATATTTCTTCATACTTGTTAATTTATTAGTTTTCTAGAATTAGAACTAGAATTTTTTAAATCAAAGTTCGTCCATCTACTTATTTCTTGAAATTCTAGCTCAATTAATCATCAGCATAATTAAATTCTTATTTCAACTATTAACATTTTTAGAATGCAGAATGCAGAAAGAACATTTACAGCTTGTGTTCAGATTAAAATTCACTTGATAGATGTGCATTGAAATTATTTTGCTTAGAAAAAGCACAAATTCTCCACCATTTCGTCAACAGCCACAATTTCATTGTATTTTAATCCTAATCCTTTACTGAATTGGATTTTATTCCAAACCCTGCATCGAGATTCAAACATAGCCAGAATGAAGTTCTTAATCTTTATAAAATATAAAAATAGTAACTACCCTTTGAACCGTACCCTCAAAGTTTAGGCATTGAACCTTTTTTCTTGCTATAAGAACAAAAATAATTTAAAAAAAGTAATACTAAGAAAGGCTCATAAAATAAATAACAGTTTATCTTCAACCCTAAATTCTTAGACACTTGTATTATTACGAAATATTTTCAGAATTATAAACCTGGCTGAAAAACCAGAGTTGGATTTTAAAAAGCTGTTCAGTTGGTCATTCAATCTTGCACAGTTCACCATCAAAAGCATAAGTACAATTTTGAGATTTTTAAAAATTTGTTCTTAATATTTTATTTTAGTGTATATTTGAACTGAGAATTGAGTTCAATGTATAACACAATTAAACAACAGTCGGTGCCGCTTCAATGCCAAGAATGTTCAAAATTCTTCTCAACAACCTCGAACTTGCCCAAACATCGCAAGATTCACTCGGGTGAAACGCCCTTCAGTTGTGAATTATGTGACAAGAAATTCATCAGCAAATATAAACTGAAAATCCACCAAGGCAAACACTCTCAAGCTCGTCCGTTTAAATGTGAAACATTCAAACTTAAAAGTGCACCAAAATCGAATGCATTCTGAGTCAATTCTTAATTTCCAATGTGATCAATGTCCCAAGCAATTCAAAACCAAAAGCTACCTTAATCTTCATAAATCCAGTCATTCTGATGAAAACCATTCGCATGCAATATTTGTGAAAAAACATTCAAGATAAAACCCCAATTACAAGAACACATACGAAGTATTCATTCCGATGACCCTTCGTATAACTGCAAAATCTGTGGCAAAAGGTTCATCTTCAAATATATTTTATCAAAGCATCTGAGAAGCCACACCCGAGAAAAGCTTCACAAATGCCAGTTTTGCAAAAACAAAGAATTTGCTTCGAATCAGAACCTGAAAGAGCACATTCGATCCCGCCATTTCGTCATCTCTACAACATTCCATTGTAAATTTTGTCCCAGCAAATATAAACGTAGCAATGATCTTAAACTGCATTTGATAAGTGAACAAAATTGGGGTGAGAATCCAGAGTTTTGGATTCGTTGTGACGTCTGTCAAAAATCATTTGGAACGAAAAGAAGACTGAATGCACACATGAGAAGCCACACCCTAACTCGTAAATGTGGAGTCTGTGGCAAAGGGTTCCAATCTAATATAGAGTTGGAACGACATATTTCTGGAGTCCATACGAAAGAGAAAACAAACAAATGCTGCTTTTGCTACAAATCGTTCAGTTTGATGTCAGTTTTTAATGATCATTTACGGATTCACACAAAAGAGATGCCGTTCAGGTCATATTCCGGGTCCTCAGGGTTAACTAGGCATACACAACTTCGCATACAGGACTACCCAGAGTCAGTGAAAAAAACATAGTACTCATTTTATTTTGCTAACATTTCTAATTCAATTATTGTTAGTTAGATTCACTAAATAAAGATCTTTAATCATGTCACAATCAAAGATGTTTAATACAAAAAAATATAATACATTTTTAAATCGTAGACGTCTTTCCTTTATTGTGAAGAAGAACTGAAAAATTGGGTTGGTGTTTTTAATGTAACTGGAAATGTTTTCCTAGCTTGGATGAACTGTTGAATCTCTTTTTGCAAACTGAGCATTTGAACGGCTTCTCTTTGGTGTGAGTCCGCAAATGAAGAATAAAAACTGACATCAGACTAAAGGATTTAGATCAAAAGTAACATTTGTGGGTTTTTTCTTTCGTGTGCAAGTTTGAGATATGCCGTTTTAAAGCTTTATTAGATGATAATCCGAGTCCACAGATGCGACATTTATGAGAAAGGGTGTGGCTTTTCATGTGAATTCAGGGTTGCATTCGTTCCAAATGATTTTTGGCAGTCTGCACAACGGAGCCAGGTTTCAGGATTCTCACGCACATTATGCACAGTTATCAAATGACATCGAAGAGTATTTTTATGTGAATACTCCCTCAGACAAAATTCACAACTAAATGTTGTAGAGACGACAGAATTTCGGGTTCGAATGTGATCTTTCAGGTTTTGATTCGTGTAAATTCTTTGTTTTTGCAAAACTGACATTTGTATGGCCTTTCTCCGGTGTGGCTCGTCATGTGTCTTGATAAGTGACTCTTGCTGTCAAATCTTTTGCCACAGATTTTGCAGTTGAACGAAAAATCATCTGAATGAACACTTCTCAAATGATCTTGCAGTGCTGATTTTATCTTGAATGTTTTCTCACAAATATTGCATGGAAAGGGTCTTTCATCCGAATGACTGGATTCATGAAGATTGAGTTCGAATTTAGTCTTGAATCGTTTTTTGAAATTTTTGACACTCAAAGATTGTCATTGATTCAGAATGAATCCGATTTTGGTGCACTTTTAAGTAACTTTCAGTTTTGAAGGCAGAACCACATGTCCTACATTTAAAGGGTCGTTGATCAGAATGTGTATAAGTTAAATGTGTCTTCAGACTATCTTTGAGTGTAAATTTCACATCACATAATTCACAACTGAAGGGCTTTTCACCAATGTGAATCTTTGAATGAGTCTTTAAGTTTCCAGCTGTAGTGAATGATTTTGAGCATTCTTGACATTGAAACCGCACCAATTGTTTGTTAATTGTGTCAGACATTGCACAATTGTTGGTTCGTATATGTACTTACATATGATATTGGATAGATTTTTGTTAAAAAACTAAATCAAATGGCATTTATAGTTTTTACTGCAAACTGTTCAACTTTAAATGACCAACTGAACAGTTTAATAAAAAATCAACTCTATTTTTAGTCAGGCGTATAATTCTGGAAATGCTGCCCAAGGGGTTGGATATTTACAGACTTGAAAATAAACGAACTTTTCTCAGTAATATTTTTACAGATTTTAAATACAGACCTTTATCTCTTAACAAAAATGCAATTTTTAAAATGTAAAGCTTAGAATTTCAAAGTAGGGTAACCAAATGTTTGGTATTTTTATATTTTTAAAATATTTCTGACTTAGAAACTTCTGCTCTATTCTGATTATGTTCGGATATGAATGTAAAGTTAATTAGAGTTTTGAATATGCTAGTAAAATTCTGAAGGAGATTATGAAAGATTTCAAAATATTTTCATTATGTACATATAATATAACTGTGGAAGAAATGATTTTTTTTCAGAGCAAAACAATTTTAATGTAGACCAAAATGTAGAATTTAATCTGCACTCTTTTTAAGAAAGTAGATGAATCATTTAGTATGTCAGTAGTCCAATTCGTAGTTGCCCTTTTATTATTTATAAAAATATTTTTTACAAATTGATATGAAAGTTAAATTATTTTGATAATTAATTGAAGAGCAGTTTGAGTAAATCGATAACCTTTCATAATTTTTTTTTGCTATTTTCGGATATCCGAAAAGTGAGTAAAATTATGAGGAATGGATAAATAAATAAGTTGGTTTGAATTCTACTGAAATTTATTATCAACATTTATACATATGCACCATGATTTCGGTTCAGTCTATGAGCTTCAAAGGAAACAATATGGACTTTAATTTAACTTTCAATAAAGAATACAACAATTAAATATACAAAATACATTCAATGTGTGAATTTTAATTTATTATTTAAAGTATACCAAACAAAAATATTGTTTAAAATTATAAACTGCATTTCTCAAAAACTCTATTCAGCTTTTCAATAATTTATGTTAAACTAAGAAATAACGTTTAAATATTTTTTTAACAAAACCCTAAATTGACATAAATATACGAGAATGGAGTATTTAATATTTACAAACAATTAAAAAGAACATAATCAAAGCATCTTTTTAAACAATTTATGCAAATCTATAATTCTGAAAGAATGGATCTTACAACACTTGTCAAAATTATAATTTAAATTAATTATAATTTGTATCCACTAATCATTTAATATTTAGCACAAAAAGCAAAAAAATACAGCTTTTAAGGTTTAAAAAGGTTTACATTTGTTTTATGATGTTCATGATGATTTTCCTTACTCACCATAATTAACTAAATTAAGTATTTAGAAAGCAAGGTACCACAATTTAAAACAGAAAACATTTCAAAAATCAGTTCCCGTCTAACATTTTTTTATAAACACAATCTCATACAATTATTTAAAATATGCATTGTTTCTTCGCAAACTACTCAGTTTATTTGACAATAATTCTAATGCGATTATATCTTTTAAAATGAAGATATATGATTGAACCGAAACATTGTAATAAATTCTTAAATTTCATTGGTCTGGATGTGAGTCTCTTTTTTCTGACAAAACACTGAAAAACTTGGCTAGGGATTTTAATGTAGCTGGAACTGATTTGCTAATCGGGAAGATCTGTTAAACCTCTTTTTACAAATTGAGCATTTGAACAGCAGCTCTCTGGTGTGAATCCGTAAGTGAGTAACATATGTTGACATTGCAGTAAATGATCGGGAGCAAAAGTAGCATTTGTTCGTTTTTTCTTTCGTATGAACTCCGGAAATGTGGATTTCCACACTTCATTTGTGTGGAAGGCTATGGTTGTTCATGTGAGAATTCAGTGCTCCTTTCGTTTCAAATGGTTTTTGACACACTGTACAACGAAGGCAGGATGCTGGATTCTCGCCCCGATTATGCGCAGTCATCAAATGATATCGAAGATGCTTTTGAGTTTTATATTTCATGGGACATACTTCACAATTGAATTTGTTTGAGGTGACAGAGTGTCGTGATTTAATGTGGCTTTGCAGATTCTGATTTGTGGCGAATTCCTTATTTTCACAAAACTCACATTTGTATGGCTTTTCTCCGGTATGGGTCATCAAGTGTGCTGATAAGTTAACCCTTCTGTCGAACCCTTTGCTGCATATTTTGCAGTTAAACGAAGCATCATCGGAATGAACGCTTCTAAAGTGTATTTGTAATTCTGTTTTTGTCTTGTACAATTTGTCACAAATATTGCATGGAAATGGTCTCTCGTCAGAATGACTGGATTTATGTCGATTGAGATTACCTTTAGTTTTGAATTTTTTCGGGCACTGATCACATTGGAAAGTTGGAATTGATGTCGTATGCATTCGTTTTTGGTGCGATTTAAAGGCGTTATTACTTTTGAAGGCAGATCCACACATTTTACATTTAAATGGTCGTTCTTTAGAATGCTTAATTTGGTGGCTTGATAACTCTTGTTTCTGTTTCAATTTTTTGTCACATAATTCGCAACTAAAGGGCATTTCACCCGTATGAATTTTTGAATGAGTCTTTAAGATTCCAGCTGTGGTGAATGATTTGGTACACTCTATACATTGGAACTGCTTTAACTGGTTTTCGCTTTGTTCAGACATTGTCAATTATTTGCTTATTTGTCAGTGGATTAGTGAGTATTCACGATATGTCATAAAATAAAATTTTAGGTAGCATTATAAAACAAACTCAACAGATAAAATGAACCTTATTCTTTTGACTATGAGCTCTACAACTTTGAATGACCAACTGAATATTTTTATGAGAATTCAACTCGGTTTTTTTGTAGGGTTTATAATTCTAAAAATAATGTTCAACTGGTTGTGTATGTTAAGATTTAGAGTTCAAGCTAAACTATTACAACACATTGGAACCCTTCCTTTCAGTTGTTTCTAATCCTACCTTTATCTCTTTGCACGAATTTAGGGTGCAAAGCCTATTTTTTTGTTTTACAAATTTAAAGGTTAGAGTTTTTAGTAAGCTAGGCAATATTCTGAAAAGAGAATTTAGGATTAAAGAATATTTTAATTTACACCTGCTGACGAAATCTTTGATTCAAAATACAATAATATCCATGTTTGCCTTGATGAAATAAGATTTTTTTAAAAATAATCTTAATTTTATAAATTTTATTTGTAGAGTAAATCTTCTAACTCTTTACATCGATCATTATTTTTGCTTTAATAATTGATTGAAACATGGAACAAAGAAATCATCAATGAAGATCAGCTTATTTACTTGCAGTTACCTTAACCGTGTAATTTCAAACCGGATTTCAGCCCAAATGCAAGCATTGTATAAAAAAATGTGAAAGTCTCACAAAAAATATAACAGTAATTAAATTGACCTTAATGTGTTTTTCTCTAAATGACAATATTTATTCAATTTAAAGTTAAATTTTTAAATTTTTATTAATTTGATTTAGTATTTAAATCTCGTTGGTTACTTCGTTTAATTTGATACGGAAGGAACATTCATAATTGTAGTTGCTTATGCTTCACCTAATCATTAAATAAATAGTGATATATGTTGACAGTAATTTTGTTTTAAGTTTCAGCAGTTTCTTTATATTTATTTGCACATGTCATTGATTTAAAAGGATCATTGATTAAAGAATGAATTGAAAGATACTATAATATTACAAAAGGTTACAAACAGTAATTGATTTATAAATTTAATGCATTATATTATTTCAAATGTTTGCTGATAGCTGAAATCAAAACAGTAATTTCACCAAATAATGCTTACAATATATTTTAAATTACTTTCAACCATATTGATAGTTTTAAGACTCAAATATTTAATTTTTCTTACAAAAGGTAACAAATGCTTACAAAATATTAGCCCGAAGGCATTTAGCCCATTTTACAAAAATTCTTTAGATAAGTTTAATCAATAATCAATAACAGAGTAATGGAAAGCTTATTGAAAGAAAAAAATGTTCCACAGAAAAACAAATAAAGAGAAGAGGCTGACGTTTTCATGGTTTTTTAATAATTATTCCATTATAACAGAATGTTTATTTGTGATTTTACTCTCATGCATTTCTGTTTGTAAGGTTGACGGTTATAAAGAAATACAAATCACTTCAGTATATTCACTTCCCTTAATTTACAGTATATTGAATCCAGGTTCTTAATATGAACAGTATTTTAACCATGAAAGCAACAAGTATTCATATTTGTTAGGTTACAAGGATCAGTAATTCTGCACTGAATTATGACAGAATATGCTTGAGGCGAGATAATCAGATAAAAGTAAAACAGTTTGGTCATTTTAATGTTGCTTTAAACCGTTTAAACTATTTGGTTGGTGAAAGCTCTTGCTACACATTGTGCATTTGAATGGCTTTTCTTTTGTGGGCATCCGCATGTGACTGACGAAATTTACCATCTGAACAAATGATTTTTCACAAACGTATCATTTGTTTGTTTTTTATTTCGTATGCATTCCGGAAATGTGTCTTTCTAAATTCTTGTTAGATGAGAATCCTTTTCCACAGATTTGACATTTGAAAGGAAGACTGTGGTTTCTCATGTGCGAATTCAGTTCTCCTTTCGTTCCAAATGATATTTGACACTCTGCACAATGAAGCCAGGATGCCGGATTCTCTCCTTGATTTTGCGCAGTTGTCAGATGATTTCGGAGAGCATTTTCACCAGAATATTTTATGAGGCACAACTCACAATCAAAGGTGGTAATGATGACTGAATGTCTAAATGTAATATGCCGATTTAGATCCCTGTTTGCAGAGAATTCTTTAGTTTTACAAAATTGTCAGTTATATGGCTTTTCTCTGGTGTGTTTTTGAATGTATCTTAATAAGCGACACTCTGCGGAACCTTTTTTTCACAGACTTTGCAATTAAATGAACCTTCATTTGAAAAGGGTTGGCAAGTGAAAATTCAAGTGAAAAATGAAAAGTGAAATTTCATTAAATTTCATGAAATTTCATACTCATAAAATCGTTGAAAAATGAAAAAATGAAAAATACCCGGTGACATTTCACGAATTTTGAAAAATGAACAATATAGAGTGAAATTTCATGTCCTTAGTAGGATTGACAAATGAAAAGTTGAAAGAATGCAGCAACAAATCCCGCCTATTTTTCAGTATTTTTCCAATTTTTCACTATTTCTCACAGACAGTTGAAAAATTGAAAGAAAAGTGAAAAATTGCCAACCCTGCATTTGAGTGAACACTTCTTCTGTGTTCTTGCAATATTTGTTTTTGTTTAATCGTTTTCTCACAAATGTCACATGAAAGTGGTTTTTCATCAGAGGGACTTTCTTTATGTTGAATAGGGTTGAATTTCGTTTTGAATTATTTTGTACACTGATCACATTGGAAAGTTGGAACTGTTTCAGAGCGCACATATTTCCGATGCTTTCTTAAATATTCTTTGGTTGTGAATGCAGAACCACAGATTTCACATTTAAACGGTCGTTCTGTAGAGTGTAGCGCTGTGATTTTTTAGTTCCCGTTTGTGTCCAAATTTTTTGTCACATAATTCACAATTGAAATGTTTTATACCCAAGTGACCTTTTAAGTGAATGTTTAAGTTATCCGACATTATTAATATTAGTAATTTAGTTAATTTTGAGGCAAAACATTTAAACTAACTAACTGTTGTATATTTATCAATAAGAATTTGTTGTAATGTTTGGTTGACGAAGGATTGATTGTCTGCCTCTAAACTGTAAGAGTGACTGAATTTTGAAATTAAAGGATGGGCCATATAGTTAGGCACTGCGTCGAAAAAATGCTGTAAAAACGGAAATACTTTGTGAAATTTAAAACTTTTTGCATATGAAGTGTATAAATTATTGAACTTTAAGATTTAATTAACATCTAAATATTTTATCGTACCTGTAGCTAGGAATTGAATTTTCTTTCAGACATTTTGCAAAAAAATGCTTTTCGAAATTTTTTTAAACTTGTCATTGAATTTTCTTCCATATCCCTTTGGATTTTTTAAAGGTTTATAGCTCTTTTTAAAGCTTGAGTATTAGGCTTGAAAATATGTCCAGAAAAACTAAATCGGATGGAGATCTTTAGCATCATTTGGCAGAAAATCAATTCTTTTTCATACGGGTATTTTTTTCTTTCTTTCGATGGTATCCGGTTGCAAGTTACAGCCGAAATAAAATCTTGTCATTTTTATGAAGCTGATTGATAAGAGTTTCAAACCCCTCTTTGATACAATTTTTAAAATGAACATCTTGGTTAAAATACCTTTCGATAACCACAGCATTCAAAACGCCATATGCGTTTCCAGATGCTGTGTATTTTGCGGAATTAATTTTTTTTCGTTATTTTTTCTTCATAGTGTGATTAAGAAGAGTTGGAACTATAATCCAAATCCGTTTTCAGAACAATTTATTAGTCCAGTGGAACGTATGTCTCCTAATTCGTGATCACGACTTTTTCAGGGATTTTTATCAAAAATGCTATGCAAATTTTTATCGTTAACCCAAATTTTGTCATGTTTATCCAGAATGAACAATCAAGTATTATATACCAAAATTGAGCTAATGAAATGTAGTTTTAGAAAATAAATGATTTTTTTTAAAAAAAAACTCATGCTATTTTTAATTATTAATAAAAATGTGCAGTGCCAAACTATATGGCCCATCCTTTATAAAATTGTATGTAAGCTTCAACTTTTCAGAAAGGTCTAGAATGTGAGGGTCTATTGCTATTTAAAGCGTAGAATTCGTCAAAATATTTCTTATTTTATAATGTTTTGTTCACCTATTTTTAGTGTCAAGTAAGATTCTACGAATAAGGATTATAAAACACTGGCTGTTGAAAAATGATGTAGAATGTACAAATAGAAATGGGTTGGAAATGCCTCATCCTTTCCTAAAACTAGCGATTGATATTAATCAATGTTATCCTTATATGATGAGTTTTCCTGTAGGAATGTCCGGTTATAGGTGGTTAACTCAATCTGAGATCGAAGATATTGATATATTAAACTATCCAGAGACATCAAAAACTGGAATAATATTAGAATGTCAATTAGAATATCCTAGTTATTTGCATTCTAGAGATGACCAATTACCACTCATTCCAAAAAAACGATTAATAAAATTGTCAGATGGATCACAAATACAGCAAGAGTTATTTAACCTAATCAACCGTGATATTTCAAACCCTTTTACCAGTGACCGGATTATCTTGGACCTATACGATGCGGATCAATATGTTACATAAATTTATACTTTAAAATTCTATTTAACTCGTGGAATTGTATTTAAAAAATCTACCGCGCCATAGCATTTACGGAAAGCGACTATTTTAAAGATAACATTTTGAAACTCATGCAATTAAGAAAGGATTGTATTGATTCAGGTGATGAGATTGGAAGTCTTGCAATAAAGGGCTTTCTGGTTGGATTATTTGCCAAATGTTTAACTAACACATCAAAATATGTCGACTAACGAGTTAGTTTTTCTAAGTCTGAATCATTAAAATATTTAGCACGTGATACATTCATAGACTATTATTCAGTGAGTTAAGATGTAGTAATTTTTAGTATGCCACGAAGAAGTGTTTTATATAGTTACCCACTTATTGCAGGATTTGTAACCTTAGGACGATCTAAAGTGCATCTATACAAAATGTGGAATTTATTACAAGAAAAATTTCCTAATTGTAAACTCTCTAGCGTTGACACGAATTCTTTATCAGTGATTTGCTATGATCCTCATAAAACATATCATCAAACCTTAAAATCAATGTCCAATTACATGGATTTTTCAACTTGATGCAAGTCTCATCCATTGTACTCTGATGAAAATAAGAATTGCCCAGGTTATTGGAAAATTGTAAGTACTCAAATTATTGAACTGATTAGTTTGAGATCAAAAACTGGAAGTGCGTTAGTTAAATGCTCTATTTGTTATACAGCTAGTGAACCCAATTGTACGTTTTGTGCAAAATTTAAAAAAGGATCCTCTGTAGACAAATGTGTATTAAAAAGCTTGACTCATACATTCTATAGAGAATTGTTGGCAAATCAAAAGGTTAAATACATTGAATCTACTTCTATCAAATCAGTTCAACATAAGCTTTCAAAGTGCACTAGCAAAAGAATAGGATTTATTGCATTCAGTGCTTCTAGGTATTTAAACAATGACCTTACAAATACTACGGCTTTTGGAAATATATGCCTAAAGCAGAATGGCATGTAAAACTTTCGATTATCGTTTAAATATACCTGCTGCTTTACTTGTTGTTGGGAGTACTATGGCTGGTAAGACAGAATTTGTGCTAAATTTACTTCATAACGAAGACAAGGTGTTTAAAGAATTAGTTGAACATGTAATTTATATATATGGTGAGCATCAAGAAAGATTCTCTGGGTTTGAAAAATTACACTCATTCATAAAGTTTATCTCTTTGTCTGAAGACTTTGAGCAGTACATTGAAAAAAATACTAAATCGATAATTATTTTTGACGACTTGCTTTTAGACATAGAAGCAAATTCGGATTTAGCTCAACGAGTTACTTCTTTTTTGTTCAAAAGTATCATCATCTAAGAGTATTTACAATTTTATGTATTCAAAATTTGTTTACAAAAAACTTACGAAATATAAGTGTAAATACTACGTACTTATGTCTGTTTAAAAACATTAGGGATAAATCTTCTATCTTATATTTAGGACGACAATTTACCCCTTCAAATCCGTTATTTATAGCACAAAGTCTTTCTGTTGCGACTAATTCAAAACCATCTGCATATTTATTTTTAAACTTTTCACATGATTTTGATTGTGATGACTTGCGAGTGAGAAATTTTGTTCTACCCATTCGAAAGGATCTTAAAATCTACCAAATGAAATCATAAATAGTTTATCTAAAAAATATTTAGTCGTCATAAGATATTGAAATAAAAAATACATCATGTCTCTTCTTGAAACAAATCACGAATTTCTACATTATCTTACAAGACTGTCAAGAGAAACTGAATTTAAGAAAGCCATTAATAAATGTTCGGAAGAGGAATTAAAAGCAGTAATAGAAACTATTTCAAACTTTCCCAATGTGATTAAGTTTAGTATAGAGGATACAAAGTGTTTACGAAAATTCAATCCCAAATTCTCAAATATTTTGGCCGAAAAAACAAACTCCAATTAAAATCTGTGCGTGCTGCATTATATAAAGAAAGAGAATTTGTAAAAACAATTTTATCTTCTGTAATTACAAAAATCTATACAGATATTTATGTTGAGGTTTGTGATACGTAAACCACCATGAATGTTATGCGAGTAATTCCTGAAGAACTATATCAATATTTGCTAAGTAAGAATTTAATTCCCAAAGATTTGCAACCAGAATCCCCAAAACTCAGTGAACCAGTTCCACGATCTCCATCCCCGCCTCCAAAACCACCAAGTCCTCCACCTCATCCCCCTCCTTCGCCTGAAAATTCAGTTTTTGCATCTTCGTCGGAAGTCAAACCTGAATCTAAACTTGAAAAATTTAAACGAGTCTACAGCTATAAACCCAAACCTAAATTCCCTGGATGGAAATCATTTGATTCTCAATATAAATTCAAATGAATGAAAGATACGTTAAAAAAAGATATTTAAATGTGAAATCACCATCAGGATTTACCGGTCTCAGTGGATTTTTCAAAAACAACAAGTTCAGTGACAAAAAATTTGTCGAAAATAGTCTTAGATCTTCGTACTTATTCTTTGCATAAACCAATTCGCCGAAAATGGACCCGTCGAAGAGTTATTGTTAACCTTCCACGAGAAATTTTTGGAATTGATTTAATAGACTATAGAGCACATTCTTTTGCTAATCGACATTATAAGTAGATACTTGTAATAGTGGATATTTTTAGCAAATACATTTGGACCTACCCCCTTAAGAATAAAAGTGCAGATAGTGTTCTTAAAGTCTTAAAGGAACATTTCAAGCATCCAGCCAGACGAGCACCTTTGCTTTGGGCTGATTACGGAAATGAATTTTGGGCAAAAAAGGTAACAAATTTTATAGCTAAATATAATATTAAATTATACAGAACTTATTCTAAATTAAAATCAGTTTATGCAGAACCAAGTATAAGAACTATACAATCTAGACTACAGCGTTATTTTACGTATACCAAAAAATCTAATTGGATTGATGTACTATCAGATTTAATAGATAGTATTAATAAAACATATCAAGTACTTCTGGAAATGTCTCCATCCGCCGATAATTCTAATACATCAAGTTCAGCTTGGCTGAATCAATTTAAAACGTTAATTGGAGCAAAATCACGAAAACCTAAATTAAAAATAAATGACCATGTCAGAATAGGGAAAAGCAAATTAACTTTTGAAAAAAGGTATATGCCAGGATGGACAGATGAAATATTTAAGGTGCATGAAATTATTAAAGGCATTCCAGTCCCAACCTATAAATTGATAGATAAACACAATGAAAGTATAGCTGGTCAGTTCATGAAGATGAATTAAATAAAGTTAGTTCGTATAAAAATACTGACGAATAAAAAATGGAGCATACATTTCAAGATCATACATTTACAAATAAATATAGTATTAATTTAATATTAAGTTCTAATGAATGTACTGAGTATTACCCATTTAATACTAGCTCAGAATTTCCAAATGTCCTGTTTGAATCATTAGATTTTGATTCTGGTACCCATTAAATAGGCCTATTAAATATTTATTATGCGGATAAATATGAAGTTGATGAATCAAAACCAAAAGAAAGGGAAACAATCATAGAAGTTAAAGAAAGTCCGTCCACTTTTTTTGGTCACACTAGAAATGATAATTCTATGCGAGTAAATAAAAGCAGTTCCGTTATAATAAAATTCAAGAAACCTGAAGACAAAATGCTTTCCACGCTAACCAATGATATAGTGACAAAAACTCAGGAAGGGTTTGCACAAACTAGTGTAATTATAAGAAGTCATTATAATGCTGGAAATATTACTAGAAAAATATCATTTTTACACACGAGTGGTAAATATACATTACAAATATCCCAACCCTTAACTGATGTCCCAGGCTTTGTGCAAAGAAGTTTCGACCCTAGTTTATACGAGTCACGCAATTTTCAATCTCAAGAGGCTTTGGATAGAATTGAAGAGAATTCACCCAATTTATAGATCCAAGCCACTAAATGGGAAGAGAAAACATTATATGTTCATGAACCTCTGAGTTTTCGACTCCAAGAGTTAGTCAGTATGATAAGTGACGCTTTAACAACAGCCGAAATAGACAATATTGGAACCGTAGTCCCTCCTAGCCAAGATATGTTAATAGTTAGCATTGACAAGCCAACAGAATATCAGCTTCAATTACCTAAAATTTTGAATAAACTTCTGGGACTTCAAGTCGACTTTTGGTTTACGGAAAGTGTTAAACCAGTATTATTCCCCGATCCATTTCCGCCGGTAATTGTGCCCACAGTTGAACTTCCCAAATCACATATTGCGCAACTCATGGATAGAATTCTTGTAATGTGTGATATTTCTGAGCCGATTCTATTTGGGTCAAGTTGTCGAAATATTCTAAAAATATTTCCACGAGAGGAATCTCCTGGAAATAGAACGATCTTTAAAGAATTTAATCCAGTCTCATACATATTGATCCCAAGGCAAGAACTCGCTGGTGTATGTATTAAATTAATGACGATTGATGGTAAATTATTACCACCATCTGACATTCCAACTCAAGTATCATTACACATTCAAAAAATTCGAGAATATTGCGTGATATAAATTGGGACGAGAGCCAGCATTGTTATTTAGAGGATTCTTCGGATCCTCAAAATATCGATGCTCAAATGGAGAAGGGAGCAACAGGAGCAGGACTAGGAATTGATGATGATTCATTTCTTGTCCCATTAAAAAAGTTAAATATTTCTAAACGTAAAATTAAAAAGATAAAATGACGACGGCCCATAAACCAAAGGGGCAAAGGCAGAAAAAGTGTCAGACGAAAAGAGGCAGTCAAAGCTAAACCTTCTCGACGAAGAAAACCAACCAAACGACGAAAAAAACAAAAGACTAAAAGGTAATAATGGATCCAATTGTAATCGAAGGATCGGTCCCTTCTTACTCAACAGAACTTCATCTTTTAGATCTACCTCCAACAGATATTTGGAAGTCTTTCAGCCGAATAGTATCCATGTTTTCCTATCAGTTCATTCAAAGAGAACTCTAATCCAATTCAATTACATTTGCCTGCTTCTACAAACTTTTACACGTCCTTAAAAAACTCCCTTTTGTATATTAAATTAAAAATCATTAGAGATACAGCTGCTAATTGTGATTCTAGGGATATTGTTACAGGTTCTGTACATATGTATGGTTCTTTATTCGACAACATTGAAATACTTTTCAATAACACTCTAATTACTCGCCCTATAGTTTCGGGTGTATACCCTTACCAAGGATATTTTGAGACTCTGCTAAGCTATAGTGAATCAGCTAAATCATCTAACTTAACCTCGGAATTGTATTATCCAGACAAAAGGACTAATGTTTGGAATGTAGAAACTAATCCGGGGTTTAAAGCCAGATACGAAATTATTAGGAATTCAAAACCATTTGAACTTCTTGGTAGGATTTTTCATCCGATTTTTAATCAATTAAAAATGTTGCTCAATCTTTTAGATATCAAAATTTCCCTGCGAAGAGCATCACCACAATTCACTTTGGTCGGAACCCACCCTTCTGGTTCTGTTGTAGCAGGTGGAAGTACGCCTGCAAAGCCACCACATGGATATACTATCCAGTATGACGAGGTTGTATTATATGTACAACGACATTTGATTCACCCACAAATTATGAACCGTCACTAAGAGGCATTAAATTCAGTCAAGCGATTCGCACTAAGAAATAATGAAGTCAAGCAGTTTCATATTCCTAAAGACACCATCCAAATCATAAGTGAGACAATTTTCATTGGGGTCGTTCCCTCATTTATATGTGTCGGTCTGGTTCCCTCCAAAACTTTAGTAGGGGACTTAACAAAATCCCCATACTGTTTCATTCCTCATGGTTTAGAATCGTTGACAGTAACCGTTGATGGTGATGTCAATATTTTTAGGACATGGACAATTGACAGTGCAGGAAATTTAGCTTTAATGGGTTTTCATTCATTACTAAATGCCCTACCATTCAGAGAAATAGGAAATGGTATCTCAAGAGAAACATACTTGGCTGGTAATTTCTTAATCATATTCCCGTTGATGCCATCCCACCCTGGTTCAAGGCTTCAGTCTAAAAAAGTCGGTGAAATCAAACTTAGCCTTGCCTTCAAATCAAATACAACAAAAAGCTTTAATTGTTTGGTATTGGAGCAAATTGAAACGATATTGCAATTAGATCAAAATAGAGTAGTATATAACGACGCAAGTAACTCAATAATGGATGCATGGACCATGTTCTTACTCTTAAGATCTAATTTAAGATACACGCACTTGAAACGTCTATACATTATTGCTTCTGATGAAATAGAGATTATAAAATTAGATAAACTTCCGGTGGCAATTGTAATTAATAATCAACGTAGAGCATTAAAAGGCGAGCATTTCGTAAGCCTATATATATATTATAAGAGTTTAATTAAGAAAAAGATACAGGAAAAACTTGTAGATTACTTTGATTCTTACGGGAAAGATTTGGATTACTATAATATTCAATTCTCATTGCCAATAAGTATTCAAAATACGCGTACTCTGCAGCCAGCTATAGTAGCTATTGCTCCTTGTATTGTATTTAAATGATTATAATGCGTTCACGTAACTTTTCTCTTCAGAAAATACTAAATAATTTTACTGATAATTTAGAAGCAAACGATCAACTTGTGGTTAATTTTTGCAAAGAACTAAAGTGGCCAATGTATATAAGTATTTTTGGTGGGCCAAACCAAGTTTGTTGCTCAAGAACCGTATCAAAAATACTATAAATCTTAAATGCACCAATTTCAATGCATTCATAAATAATTCTGATCTCTCACTTTACAAAC
>JAQGBQ010000206.1:0-32222 GCA_034698485.1 Vertagopus arboreus
CTACAACATATCCAAAAATCAGGAAAATCCAAGACCCACGATGTTGGAGTGATTCTGCTTTGTTTTGTAGGCTCTCAAAAACAAATTAAGAAAGCTTCACAGAATAATTCGCTCTGCACAACTCAAGTGTATAAAAAATCTAATGGTTTGTTAAACTGGATAAACGAAAATAAATAACGTTTCACTTTACCGCAATAGCAAGCGTTTATAGGATCTATAATGTGCGTATTGCTATTGTTTTATACCTCAAAACACAAGATCATCCATTTGAAACCACAATCTTTGTCTGTCAGATTTGCCTGTCTTGATCCGTTATTGCTGTTTCTTCACATAATCGTTTTTAATCCTTGTCTAACGTGTCATGTGTATAAACAAGATACATAAAATAGACAAGACTTATTCTTGATAACTCTTTTCACATGCTCTTCTCTTTGTACAAATTTTCGGCTTATAACAAGAATTTTATTTGAAAATGTATACTTCATTTGAAGACATCATCGACAAATTCCGTTACTTAGTAATCTAATTGCAATTACATGTAGATAAGTATTCTTGGAATTTCTTCGTTGCCGTCACTATGAAGAATATTATTTAGGATTGAAGGATTTTACATTCACATTCCCACGAGTAAAAATACTTTTACTTGCATTAACCTAAATTCTTACTTTTAGTTATTGCAGTGTTCGCATTCATGATTGGAATTTAAATTTAAGCCCATGAATGGTTAGAGTCTCAAGTTTGTAATCGGTAATTGAATATATACTAATTCCTATATATTTGAAATATTATCTATTTGGAATTAGATTGTGTAAGCTTTCTGATAGAATATTATTTTCTCGCGTTTGATACAAAAAAGACAATGCACAATGTTACGTTTCAACAATTTTAATCCAATTATATATTTTTTGAAATCAATCACACAAACATTTTATTTAAGTTAGAAGAAGATAAGCAGCAGTAGTATGAACTTCGGTTTGTTCTAAGCAGTGAATTGCCACTATATCTAAAGGGTTCCAAGGAAAACATGTTCTTGAGTTTAAACTGATCTAATTCAGCTGCTTAATTTTAAGACATGTTGCTAAATTGATAAGTGACAAAACATGACGGTTTCCTTTCACTCAAATCCAGAAAAAAATATATATTTTAACCGTACAAGTCAGAATGGGTTTGAAACTGGATTATACTAAATTTAGTTTATGCAAATCAAGAGTAGAGAAACCATGTTGTAATCTGTAGCATCACATAAGCAGACAAAGATAAAAGATCTGGAAAGATATAGAAGCAAATTCATAGGTTAAGAACCTCAATGCATTTAACTTGCTGCTATCTTGGAATGTGAAGACATAACGAAAGCCGAAGTGAGGGGTTCCCATATCGAAATAAAATGAATCAAAGCCGCCATTGTTTTCTCATTAACTCTTGTCACACATGAATTGTTGCTCCGCAGGATTGACTTTATAATGAGATTATATCATTAGGTTGATTTGGAATAAAATTGCAATCCCTCGAGAAAAATTTCAAGGAACAGATATTTCCTTAGATCATTCAATTAATAATGTATCTAATATAATACTGTAATTTCGCCCAAATTTATTCAGCATGTTTAAAAACATCGAATCAAGAAATCAAGCCTGGTGGTATCAAATCTTTCCGTATCTTTAGGATTTCAATTCTAAGAATCAACAACTAATCAAAGGCTGGTACACAGTTTTCGTGCAAGCCGGCCTAAACAGGTAGTTGTTTCTAATGCGAGTTGGATTAAGAAAACGTGCTAAAGTTGACAAGGCAATTAACTATGCATATCTATACAATGCATAATGGAGAAGTGAATGGACAAACGGATTATTATTTTATGGCTCAATTGCACAATGCATAATAGTTTAGCATGTTGGAAGATGAGGTAATAACTGTTCTAAGGATTTATTCATGAGGTGGGGATGACACAAAACTTATCATCATTCAAAAACAATTTTACTTTGAAGGTTTGAAAATTAAAATATGCACGTTGTCATTTGAAGACGTTAGCGATTTTTTACTCTCAACCAGTACCAAAATGTAATCCATTTCTTTTACATTTATTTATTTCAGCTAAAAACTGTGAAGATAATAACAGACAGCTCAATACTGGTGACAAGATTTACAAAGACAAATGCGAAAAAATCTGTGAATGTGAAAGTTCTGGAGAGCTCACATGTCAAGACACAAAAGGAGATCCACAATGCAAACAAGGTTTCATTCCAATGTCAAAAGTTACTGGAGAAATGACCGAAGCATGTAAAATCCTTATAGGGAATGACACGTTATTTGATGGCTGTTGTGTTCCATCCAAATGTCAAAATGTTAAAAGTCAAGATAATCCCAATGAAGATTCTAAAGGATCAAGAGACTTTAAATTAACCGAATCCCACAACAATTTAGGGGAAGAAGATGAGAAATCAAAGTTAAAAGTCGAGTCTATAAAAGAAATTGGGGATGGCACGAGTTTATCATCTTCTGATAGTAATCCAAAAGAAGCTGGCGTTTCAGATGGCCTGAAGCAGGTTACAGTTTTGAAACGAACAGACCATTCAGCCGTGATAGAACTGCCGAAGAATGACAAAGAGGCTATTCTGTCAATTTCTTTGTCAAAAGAGCTAAGTAAAGACCCTGGGAGTGTAGAAGTGTGGAAGGAACATAAAATCCCGGCTGGACTACCGCAAATTACTTTGTCCAATCTGATTCCAAACACTTCGTATACTTTGAAGTATGCTGCCGATGGCAAGGATTATCCTTCGGCTCAATTCATCACGGATGGTAAGCAAATCTCTTTCGTGTTTTTTTCTTGTGAAAAGGTTTCACGGTCATTAGGGTATTCGGGGAACTGTACTATTTGCAATTTTGTCGGAGAATGCTCTATTGACTCCGTTAATTCAAAGTAATGCTATTTTGTCAACATTTTCTATAATTCATTTTGAGAATTCAGAATAATACGAAATCTTCAGTTAGTCTTGACAATTTGAGTCTTATAAGCGTGAAGTATACAATGATTGGTAAATTTTCCCTATATCTTTCTTCTTATAACTCTTTTAATATTGAAATAAATTCGTTTCATTCAAATGTGACTTAAAACGGTTCTGAGAGATAAAAAATAACAGCTATTTGGTACTTTGTAATTATTGTTTTATAATACAATCCTTATGCCTTTTTACAATCGAATAGGATTTGTTTCTTACTAGCACTCTAGTAGTTTGCGAAATCTCAGGATAATAATAATAGTACACAACAAATGTACAGTAAATCAGACTACTTTGAATGGCCTGCTAACATATGAGATCATAGAATCAATAAGCTAAGCACTAGTGGGCTTCACAATGTAATGTAGGTGTAACAATTGTATTGGTTATTTGTAATTAGCCCATGCTTAGAGATCTAACGAAAAATATAATGATAATGTTATGCTAGTAATAATGTAATGAAGGTGTTGAAAGAGTGAAAGTAATTGGGGACTGATAAACAATGTCTAATTATCAGTAATCATGATTTTTCACATATCACCCTTTTAATATTTATAGAAGTCTCGACAAAAGCTACTTCTGAAGAGATTTCATCATCAGGATCGTCAGAGGTAGAAGATTCTTCTGTTGAAATTGACCACATGCACAATGCATCTTTACCTATGGAAATGATTCCAATGGGATCTTCGGAGGAAACGTTTGCTAGTGGTAGCGACGAAAGTACAATGCACCCCGATTCCTCCGTAGGATGTTTGTACAACGGTACATCGTATGAACTTGGTGAAGAATTCTTTGTGGGATGTGACGAAAGATGCGAATGCACGAAGAATGGCGAAGTTAAATGTATGGAAAGATGCAGTATTCCTTTGTTCAAAAAAGGATCATTTGCCCATGATAAAATGTGCTTTGAGGAACCTTCCGGAATTGACGATTGTTGTGTTATTATCGCATGTGCCCGTGGAACTAAAAGCGCTGGAGAACCTCGAGGTAAGTATCGTGAGAATAATACAATGTTAGTTTAACGGCGTCAGTTTAGCCTGAATATTTAATTGCAAGAGTGGGACTGATGATTACTATGTATAAAGAACCATGAAGACTCAGACTTATAACAAATCATATACAATCTTGTACTCATTAGGACTTGATTGACACACCCAATTTCATCCATGTGTTAAACATTCTGAAGGTGTTGACTCAATCATGTAGCAAACTAATATCTTAGTGTCAAACAGCTTTCCAAAATTAGCCTCTCTGCTGCTTTAAATTGAATGTTTCGACCGAGTCAAGACCATAATTCATAGTATGATTTCATAATAATAGATTCACGAAGCTTGGTTAAACCCTTTCACTCCTGAATTATTCGCAGTAGTAGCTTGGCAAAGTTCATGAGACTGCATTGGCTAATTATAATTAAAACCGTATATCAACCATAGGATCAAAATATCAAAAACGGAATATAATCTTAGGACTGTGATTATTGATGCCAATTGATGTAAATTGCTATACTTTGAGATGAGATTGAACCTCACGATTTAACCTGAAGCGATTCATCATCAGCAGCCAGGAGAAATTACTTGCTTTTGTTCAAGTCATAACTGCACAGGCTTCCTGATATTATAATGAATTATGAGAATGAGGACTGTTCAAGTCACTGAGTTGAGAAGTAACTCCGTGACATTCATTTGTTGTCTTGTTATAATATGATATTTACGTTTATGACGCGGCGACCCAGTCTCACTGAGTAAAATTAGCACAAATGTAAATAATTACTTTAACGAGAACAATAAGCAGACAGAAGTCTGTGTTTACATATTACCAGAAATACTTTCAATTAAAATGCTATTTATTTTAGCATGCATACTATATATCAAAGACCGACCGGTAACTAAATTAATATGCTATGGCTTCATAAGCTTAAAATCAACTAAATCAAGTAATATTTTATACTAATTTTTTTTCTGCATTGACCTCGTCTAATTTCAGAGTTGATTTCGATTCTGCCACAAGCCTGTGATATGGTGAAATGTGCAATGAACGCCCATTGCCTCGGCCCTTCTGGATTTAGTGACGAAGAACAGCAAACTAACCAAACACTCTGTCTTTGTAACGAAGGTTTTATTGGAGACCCCTATGACGAAGCTCATGGTTGTCAGCAAAGTAAGCTATTTAAAACAAATAAAACTGACCTGCTGCTGACAATTGTTAGACTCAATGTTGATTTTATGAGCAAACGAATATAGGAATTATTTGCATAGCAAACTCTGTTAAATACGTCAAATCAAACACAAACTTTCGCTATTTCATAAATACATGAGGTTGTATTTACGTTGACTTATTGATAAAAAGCAAGTCCCCACGAAGATCAGAAAAGTTTTGATTATGCTGCATTGTTCTCTACTTATGTTATATAATATATAGATCTCAAACCCATAAATAAAAAGCAGTCATTCATGTTTTAATTTGGATATCCTTTCAAATTACAGTTTAAAGACAAGGGGCAGGATTTTTTTGATAGATATTTTAACAGAAAACCTATTTAATCTTATCCTTTAACACCGCTGGATTATTATAGACTGAAATTAATATTTTCTGAAAAAATGGGCACTTTGCTTCTGGAATGAACATGCCATGAAAAATTTAACATGAAAAGTTGATGAACAACTAACAAGGACCCTCAAGAAGGTCTTGGAAACGTACACGATTTTATTGCTTTGCTACTAAAAAAACAAATATTAAAATTCAAGTAGCTAATTAGTTGCAAAGATTTTTAAGTGCATAAAATGTTTTTACATTCGAACCCATCTCTTTGAAAATTACTATTCTTATTGAAATAACTCCAGGAGGGTTGAACGATCTTGAATAATATTTACATCGTTTATAATACTTGCTGAAAAAGTTAATCATTTTTCATACTTGCAGCTGCAACTTCAATGTCTTCCACGACTGAACCTGTGGTATCAACTTCTTCTCCTATAATTCCTGCCTTCACCAGCTCTACAGTTAAACCTGAAGGATGCGTTTTCAAAAACAAAACCTATGACTTTGGAGCAGAGCAGTTTGACGGCTGCAGTTACAAGTAATATCTTAACTTCTACAACTTGAATCTTAATAAAGCTTATATGTTTATACAAGTTTTCGTGTTTTCAGATGTAGCTGTGAAACTTCTGGAGAATTCCTTTGCGTGGTAAGAAAATGAGTAATATTTCTCACAAATCGCATTTTAATAATGCGATGCCTCAAAACCTTATTTACGATTACCTTTTCGTCGTGTTGTGCTTGACTTGCAAAAAATAAAGGAGAAGATTCATGAGTTTTAACGGGATGGATGTTTTATTATTTTTTTATTAGCCGAGATGTAATTACCGTCGAGATGAGGATAAAGAAATCTCAGCAGGATGTGAGGTTGAAAAAGATCCTTCTGACTTGGAATGTTGTGAAATGCTAGTGTGCCATGGGGAACCATTGAAATCTGGAACTAGAAAGGACATACCGACAGTTCCTTTGGATGGTTGTGTGTACAAAAACAAGACCTACGCTCCAGATGAAAAGTTTTATGATGGCTGTGATAGTCAATGCATGTGCTTTGGTAATGGGGATGTGAGCTGCCAACTATTTTTTGCCAGGTGAAAAATTGAAATATGAATTCCTAAAACAAGCATAAAAATCAACCATGGAAGGGGAGTCTTAAAAATTATAGTTGTTTCTGAAAAGTATTAACTTCTTCTGACAAAGGGTAATTTATGTGACTTTCTTTGAAATATGACAAGAAGACCTTTTTTCTCGATGGTTACAATTAGCTTTGTATGATCTGAGTAGACAATGAGTTAAATGATATATGTATGTCTAAAAGTTCGTTCTGATTTTTTTTTCTGAGAATGTTACACAATTGTTACTTGGTTGATTTTTTGGGACAAAGCCACTGTGAGTCATGTCACGAATAGAAGATTTTGAACGACATGAATTTAAAGTTTTTTTTGTTTCGAACTCGATTATATAAAATACAAGTTTTTCGTGTTTCTATTTAGATGTCCACCGGCCGGCTCGAATGGAATAGGTAGTGACTGCGTGACTCTGCCAGATCCATCTGATCATTGTTGTACTGTTGTTGTCTGCGGAAACTCTACACTGAGCGATGTCATGAAAGCTGCTAACGAGACTCAAGTAGGATCAATGATCAAACAAACCACTACAATGACACCAGACATGACCACAACAACCACCGAAACTTTACCAACTGTAATCCCAGCTTTAGCAGAAGGACGTTCTCGAATGCAACCCCCTTCATTAATAGATATTACAAAACCAGAGGCTATGAAAATACGGATTTCTATGATCCATCCCATAAATGCTACAGCAATTAAGGTTTCCGTACAAATTCCAGGAAAAGATTTGTCTACCATGTTAAACGACACTTTTATAATTAGATATAGTCCAGATCTAAATTCATGGAAAGACCATTCTTCTAAGATCAAGGATTTGATCCAAATTGGAAGTGACGAGATACATATGGTCATAACTGGACTGTTACCAAGCAAAGAGTATTACTTCAAAGCAAGATTGAACCAAAGTGAAAGCAGCACTGCATCTGGATTCACGCGTCAAATTCCTAATACAGAAGAAGGGCTTGAATCCGGAAGCTCGGAAACATCAGCCGGTATGATGAGTCACGAAATGGAAATGAGTGGCGAAGATGCTAGCGTGGCTTCAGGAGAAAAGATAAAATGCTCATACAAAGAAAAGTCATATGAATATGAAGAAGAGTTTTATGATGAGTGTGACGCATACTGTGCTTGTGGTGGGGGTGGTCAAGTAAATTGTGTGAAGATCGATTGTCCTAAAGATGGGCTTGAACTTGTGGACGACAGTTGCCTCAGATGGGAGCCCGATACTAAGGATTTCAGAAGAGAAGCACCTGATTGTTGTCCTGAAATGAGATGTGTTCAACATTCAAGCTGCGTCATTGAGAATGGCTTGGTTTTCCGTAACTTTGAAGAAATTCCCCAAAAGATTACTGGTTGCGATAAAAGATGCTATTGTGAATTTGGGAACATCACTTGTCAAAATCTTTGCCCACCCATGGCAGAACATCCACCTCCTGATCTCCCATGTCCGAAAGAAATCGCAAGAGCGGTCACAATGCCACACAATGAATGCTGTTATCAATGGGTTTGTCCACAGTTACCTGTGCGAAATGAATCAAGTAAGTGAACCATGATTTTTTCACTCTAATTGCTTAAATTAGTGTGTTTGTCCTGCTTACTTTTAGTAAGCTTTAATTGTTATCAATATTTATAACCACACGCGGTAATCATTAGAGAATAGAGAGATATGCACGTAGTACTAGCGGAATATGTTGTTGATTTATTTGTAGATGGACTTTCGCAGGAGTCTACTACACTGCTTAATAAGACACAGACTCAAATACCGAATGACTTAACAAACATTAATAATGAAACATTGAAAAGACCGTACAATAACGGGACACATGTTTTCCCCCAAATGAAAAATCCTCATCAACATGACGAAGATCATGACCAATTTGTTCCGCCATCCACTGGCAACCAGCCCACGCTTGTTAGTTTGGATAAAATCAACCCCCATCAACTACAGGAACTGTTACATCACTTATCATCGTTGGGAGAAAGTGACCAAGGAAGCGGTGGTGGTGGTGGTGTTGGTAACCAATACACACATGCTGGAACCTATGTCCAAGTTCACTCGCCACAACAAGTTAAGGAACTAGAAAAAGATGTTGGAGCCAAATTCGTCGAACAAACTGAAGACGGGAGCTACATTTTAGTAATTCCCAATACTGCTACCGCTGGCTCTAATTACCAAGACCAGACTTATTCCGACCATTTAGGACATGGTGGACCACCTTATGCACATGCTGTCCCACCCTCTGGCTTCCCAGGTTTGTTTTCGGCAAACACTTGATAGGCTCAAAATGCTTCACAATTGATTGCAATAAAAATTTCCGCTGCTTTAATTGTCATATAACCTTTTTTGAATATCAACTACTCAATTAGCTATACAACATGTCACCTAAATAAATGCTTCACGATCTATTTGTATATCTGAAATAGTAACGCTTCTAGATATGCATCTTTAACACAACTGCTTTTGAATGAAACTAAAATTATTACATTAACACATGAAAAAATGAAGCACATAACATAAAATGTTCATCAAATGAATTGTAATCCTTTTAGGTGCAGAACAATTTCCATTTGGACTCAGCCCTTTCCAGAGACCACCTCCAGGCCCACATGGACAACACGATAGTAAGTACAACATTTCTGAAAAGCTTTTTAAACACATTACAAGATTTTTCATGGAATAATTTTTATTCGATATCATTAATAGGGAGTAAGATATCCAACATCGTCATTCATCCTCTGAATGAGACAACTCTTCAAATAGACTTTACAGTCTCGCCGATTCTTGTCGGACTCCAAGGTCACGTTGAAGTTCTCTACACTAGTGAATTCCAGTAATAATTTATATTTCAATTGAATATTTCATACAATTTACCTTTTTAACCGAATGAAACCTAATTTATGTTATTATTACAGCCACAAACCGAATCCAGCTCAGTGGGATCGGAAAGTATTTCAACAGCAAGAAGATTTGATAGACAACACTCATCTACAGCTTTTCTTAACATCGTTGATCCCTGATTCAGAATATCATATGCAAATCAAAGTGGTGGTTCTTCAGGCAGATATCCATCCTACAAGCGATATAATTCGAGTTCAAACCCCAGCTTTGTGTAAGCCATAGTATTTATAGTTGAATGAGTTAAAGATACAATTAAAAAATATGGCATATTGATATGTATTTATTTCATTTAGCCATTCCAACTACTACTTTACCACCAGAGATTCTCATAGATCCAGAGATTCAGTTAACTGCCACCGAAAGTAAATCTGTTAAGCTTCACTGGAGAAAGTTTAGCGACATGGAAAAAGATCTAATTGACGGTGTTCAAATAACGTATAAAGCGAGCGATGAAAAGGTTTGCAACTTTTCATTACATATGATTTTTCCTTTGAAGAAAAAATGTTATAAAATATTGTTTAAATCAAGGTTTATTCAACAACTCGATTAATACATCGTTCACTTAATGAATATGAACTGGATGGTTTGCAACCTGACAAAGAATACGAAATAAATCTGCTTTTAATTCCTTTCGACTCGAATCAAACAACTATTTTGAAATCTGAAAAACCAATTTTCGTCAAAACTACACCAGCAGAAGATGACTATGGCTTTGATATAGCGATTTCATCGGGAAAAATTACTGAAACTACAGTGGATCTTATTGTTGAGGGCATTCCTCATCCGGAGGATAAGTTTGTTAACATTTACCAAGTTATTTACATGACAGACTCTCAAAAGGAACAGAAAAGTTATTTCAAGGTTCCAAAACGAGAAACAAGCAAAAGAGCAAGTCTTACAGATCTCAAACCAGGCACCAAGTAAATACTACACACAATGAAATTCAAATACATATGAATATGTTTACAATGCCTAATGCATTTTCCCCAAATTTGTAGTTATACTCTTTGGTTGGAAGCTTATCTTAGCAATGGTAAAAAGAAACGATCCAATGTCATTTCAATCAAAACCAAGGATGGTTCACTTCCTCACCCAGAGAAGTCTGGACAAGGTAATTTCTTCGTCAGAACGAACTTGATTTGATGATTATCAATCCGGAGTTAACGCATGATTTTAAATTATCGTATTTTTTTTTATAGATAACTTGCTTCAGGATCCTCGAGCCTCAGAACAACTTCCTCAAACAACAAGTTACTACGGGGCATTAGTTGCATTAGCGATTGTTGCAGCGCTCTCAATAATTGGCATTATAGCCCTCCTCATGATTCTCATTAAAAAACAAAACTACGCCAAAGCCCCTATCAACGACAGGAAATCAGAATCGTCGTATGATAATCCCAGCTTCAAGGTAACCGGTAATTTCTCCTAGAAATATTTACAACCGACATAAATTACGATTTCTTAATCTGTATTGATTTGTTTTCAGAGTTATGATATTGAATCTAATGGACACACAAAACCCGGAGATCTGTAGAACAGCATTTCAGTGTATGCATTTTTACAAATGTGTGAATGTGAAGCAAAATGAACTGTATAGAATATGTATGTGTGTGTGGATGCTGAAATGTGTAGATATTAATTAACAAAATAACTGCGAATAAGCTTTAGTTTTTATGTCAGTAATGGTTCAAGTCCATTATACTGACTGCTGGACTGTTTTTCTTAGACTTTTAATTGTGGTTTTATGTGGAAAAATGTCTTAGTCATTACGGAAGCTTGTGTTGGATGTTTTTAATAAATAACCTACGCTATGTACTCCGTCCGATACATTACTTTTAGTTCATAATATTGACATATTGACATTAAATATATTTATTGTAGCATGCAAACATAATTTTCTAACTAGCATAAAGACTGATTAGTGCATTAAGTGCAGGATATCAAAAACAGTCAGATTCAGAAAATCTAATCTTTACCACACGGTCTGGGATAAATTGTAACTTATAATGTAAATCTATGTACTTAGTAGCTAATTATGATTAATATTTGCATAACAATTGCATAATATCACAGCACCCACAAATAGAACACCGTGAAGTACCGAATTTAGCTGTATGATACGTATAGTTTTAAACCGTATATTTTAACTGCTCTTCAGTCAGACGACGTCGTGGTCAGGAATTTTTCTCCTTGCTAGGCAAACTCGTACTCTGCTGCTTCCATTCCATCTGTGAACACCATTCCAGTTTCCGATTTCATTGCTTCTTCAACTTTGCTCAGTAACCACTGCGAAATATAGGAACGGTTATACTAGAGCAATTAAAACATTGTAAATACTCTAGTGGTGGGAAACAAACACGGACAAACAGTTTTATTTTAAAAATCAATTAAAACGCATAAACTTACCGTACAAACTTCTGCACTGTGTATCGGTACCAAAATATCTTTAGACCCTACGGAACGAAATATTTTCATTTTCTTGGGTGGAGGCTGTTTTAATCTGAACAAAATTCCTCTTTCAACCAAGTCGGGAGGGCTGGCGAAATCTTCCCAGATGTAAGACCATTCAATCTACAAATCAAAAATTACTTATTAATACACAATGTTCAAAATTCAATAAAATTAGATACGTTCGAAAACTTACCCCCCAGCCTCCAAACAGCTCATCTCGTTTCAAGTAAAATAATCTCTTATTAGTTAGTAAGAGAACATAAATACCGTGAGGATTGATAAGAGCATGAGCTATATAATTATCGGTCTTTGCAAACCGCCCTTTCTCCAGATCCTATTAGAACATCAATAACAACAATCAGTATTTCAGAAACATCATGTTTCCGCAAAGCATTTTTTTTAACAAACTTTGATTAGCTGAACTCCTTCAGCTTCATGGTGCACATACGGCTGTAATACAGTATCCAAAGGAATACATCTAGGTGGTCGCATTCGGTGAACATCTTGAGTTATTGTAGTACATCTATTATAGCATTTAAAGAATTATTTATTGTTAGTTTTCTTTCGGAAGCTATATGTATATAGACTTACTTTTTAACAGCATCGAACGAACCACTTGCGAAATCAATCATCCCAGCTGCAGGCCTAGCAACGAGACCGATTGTTCCTTTTCCAACGCCCTTGAAAAATCCTCCTACCCCATCATCTCTAGCACCTCTGAATGGTTTCGTTACAAAGCCAGTTAATCCTTCCACAAAACCCTAAAAACAAATCGTGGCCGCAATGAAGGAAGCTTTGCCGATCACAATAATAATCATTGCATTTTAAAAATACCATAACGAGACCCTTTCCTGAGCGGGCCAGCCCTTCCGCAGCGTCTCCACGATGATGCATATTGTCTCGCCTTTTCTTTTGGAACTCATCATCCATAGTTAAAGCTGCTATGCCTTTGCCTATTGTTCCAGTGATTTTGGAAAATGCTCCTGCAGCCCCACCAACCGTACTCCCTAGTAGCGTTTTCATACCTAGTGCTAATCCCTCAGCAAACTCTCCTGGTCCTTGAATAGCACCCTGTCAAAAAACAACAGTAATAATAATATGAGTTTCAAGACAATATTATTCTCTTAATAGTTTAATAAAATATTATAAATAAAAAAACAAACCTGAAACGGTTCGTAGAAAAATGCTTCAACCCCGCTAGCTACTCCCATAGCCAATCCATATGGATTACCAAGCACATCAAGACCCAAAACTAGAACGTATAATTGTCTGATGCCTTGGGAAGAGTAGTGAGAGTACACTTCATTGTACAACTGTTCACCCGATAAAAATGAATGCTGCAATTCCAAGCAGGACAATCTAAACAAATAATATTACAGTTAGCATAACTCAAACAGGACAGCGTATCAGGTACTTTCTAACACAGAAAATAAATACTTACTTGAACAAAACGTCGTTAATTTCGGTTAGAGTCACACCCACACTAGCTAACACCAAATTAAGAAAGTGGTTGGAAAGTTGAGTAGAACCGCCCATTGAAAAACTCACATGAATCTAAATCAAAATATTACAAATGATCTTCGACTAAAGTCCTTGTGTGTAGTATTTCTAGTGATTTTAAGTCCAAGTACCTTGAGAGGAGAAAAGTGAAGAAAGTCATAAAAGTTCTTTTGTCCCTGCGATACAATTTGACGAGCAAGTACTTCCAGTGCACTTAGACAAGCTTCTTCATACTCTTTGTTGAATTTGGTCATCTAAAAATTAAAATTAGAAACTGTGTTCTGAGACTTCATTAACACTTTATAAGACAAATTCAAAAAGTAAGAAAAATCTAGTCACCATATTTTCTTGTTTAGAAGCTGTACTGCCAGTAAATATTTCTACTAAACCATTAACAAATCCAATATCGAGACGAATGTGGAACTCTTGAACAAGAATCTTAAAATACTTGTACTGTTGAACATAGTTATGGGCATTAATTCTTTGCATTATACTGACTTCTGCAAACGGTTTAGGCATGTCTGAAAAGTATGGAATAATTTAAATGTTAACAAAGTGATAATGGATAAGATGTACAAGGAATACAATTTAAAACAAAGTTTACCAAGTGCAGTTACGCTTTTTGGGGGAGGGACTGGAGCAAAAACTACTCTGAAAACCTATTAAGCAAAAAAATAAAATGTATTATTCTTATATTTCTCAGAGTTATGTTTTTTTGTATATTCTAATTATTTCTAAAAGAAAGCAATTAATACATACGCTATCATGAAGTTGGTTGTCAATCTGAAGTCGATTGATTTTAGCATGGAACTGTGTAGAGTTTGGAAGGGTTTTATAGTGAAGCCAGATTCCAGTTTGAAACACTCTTCTGATATTCTTTTCATGAGGTTTATTTATTTTCATTGTGGCAAAGTCAACCTTAAAAAATATACATAACACTTTTCAAATAATCATCCATTATTTATATTCATTTGAAATGGACTTAATTTCTAATTTACCTGAATTCCAGAATCCAAGTTAACGTTGGATTTCACACTACTTGAGATTGTTCGCTGATTAAGATAATTCTTGTATGCCACTTCTATCGCTTTACTATCCTCCATTCGCATAGGTTTGTAACGCTTTTTCTTTCCAGGTTTACAAGACTCCCAACTGATTTCCGAACTTTAATGCAAAATTACATTTTAAGAAAGTTGTAACAATAAGAATACTGTGTAATGATTTTAATAAATTACCTTGCTATTCTCAAGTACATAATCTCTTTGAGATTTTCATTATCAACCAGTGAGATTCCTATTCCATGAAGCATTACAATATATTCCGCAGTGGCCACTTCATTTTCTCGAGCAGCCTGGAGATAACTAGCTAGCTCAACATCCGGAGTAAAAAGTAAAATACGTTGCAAGCCATCCAAAAATGATATCCAGTAGTATATTTTATCTTCTTCTCCATTGCTACTGCTGGAAGCCACAAACGGTCCAAACCCATCACCGAATAATCGGTCTGTTCCTTGCGGTTTCTTTTCAGCTCCAATACTTGACCAACGAAGGATTCTTTCTCCTAATGGATCCTTCCAAGTAAACATTTGACACATGCGAGGAAGTAAAATAAAAGTATTATCCAGCCCTTCTTCAGATATTTCAATTGGGCAATCTGTTGTCCCATTGACTAGTAAAACTGGGGCTTGTCCAGGAATAAAGTCAGAAAATGTTACGACTGATTTGACTTCCGAGTAGTGAATATCAACATGAATTCCTCCGTATTTATTTTGAAGCTGTAAAAGGGTATGTTGAACACAATCGTATCGAAACTCTTTAGTTTCATGTTTTTTCCCATCTTCAGTTAGTATTCCAGCTTGAAGGTGTGCAACTGCACTTTTTGGCCAGAAAGGTACGCAGGAAGTGGCTTGAACATCAATTTCATGATCAGGCCTTTCTGCTTCTTTTACAATCACATCAAAGGGACACTGGTTGACTAAATAGTACCGTGGAGTGAAAATCACGTACTTTGTTAGACCCCAAGAGCTAAGTTGGATTTCAACACCTAATTGAAAGGATTGAGTAGGAGATTTGCAGGTTACTGAGCCGCCGCTTCCAGCAACATCCAATGAGAACTTTTCTGACCAATCTGAACCAATACCTGGAACACTAACATCTTGAACTTTCACACAAGCAGCTTTCTTTGAAAAGAAAGCTTTTCCCGGAAATGAAAATGCCACAGGTTTGTCTTGATCTCTGAGATGTACTGTTTGATGTGACAATTTATCGTCTCCCCGATATACTAGATCCAAGCCCGTTCTATTTATCATCCAATAGGGCACATAGACATGCCAAGTCACTTCGTTATCTTCAATTTCCCTGTGAATTCCCAAAGTAATAAACTTTTGTGGATCTTCCTCTGCCATAAAAGTCCATTGAGAAATCTCTGGAGTATTTGAATCCATTGCAACTTCACATTTCCAAGCCATCCTATTATATTCAGGCACCTGTGTAAAATAAATTAATAAATATTACTAAACAATCAATCGTTGAAATATATCAAAGTATTTGAATCAAGTTTAAACTTACCCTTAGGTTGATTTTACAGTTTCCATCCAGCCCTGCTCTGATATTTGTGACGTACAGTGTAGTGCCGTGTTCAGCTATTTCGATATCATCCGTGGGTTTATCAAAGTACCCAAGAGATACAGGTAACAAGTTATCAATGAGTAATGGAGGTTCAAGATATATATAGCAACATTGACTGGCCAAGTTCTTTCGATTTGTAGACTCATGCAAAGCTTGTTTTGCTTGCCCAATGACCTTCATAAAGAACAATTTTTCCTTCCCCGTTTTCGATTTACATTTCAGTTCAACAATTTTTTGTAATTCTTGGAGTGCAGTTGCCCAATTGAAGGATTCTGTAGTAATAGAGAATCCAGCCGGAGCGAAGAAAAGTTCTCCACTTTTGGTATAAGTACATGGAATGGGTAAGTTGTATTTCTGTCCAGCCAAAGCAGTTCCAGCGAGTTTTGCTGTTTTTCCACTGTCTTCTTTGTAATAAATATCGACATCCAGTTGAAGTTCATTAATAATTTGTACAATTCCCCGAAGGGTGACAATTTTCGAACAGTCTTTGACCCAAGTGTCACAAATCATTCCAAAGTTACCAAAGTCATGACTCTTTAATGGGTAATATCGCTTGGAGGCTCTGTTAACGGGAATATCCTTCTTGAAATCATAATCTGGTATTTCAATTATAAGAAGACGTTCCTCCTTTCCCTCTTGCTCCCTCAAAACAGATGAATGATGTTTTGTCATATCTGCAGATTCGATTAAACCCAAGTTTACTCTAGTTCCATGTTTAAGCAAAACTTCCTCGTATTCAATACTATTCCGTATAAGAATGAAAGCTCCTGTGACGCCTTTATCTTTGATTATAATTCTCACATCCGATCCAGTGTCATTGACTATAGAATATGCAGCTGTAGAGATTGCCTTTTCAGACACCAGTTTCTTTGCTGCGGCTTGGAAATCGTCCATCAGAATGTCCAACACATCTAATGCACTTCTTGTTATTGTAAGCTCCAAAATATCGCTGGATTCTAAAGCTACAGACATATATGAACTTGACGGTGTATCTTCGTCAGATGCCGATGCTGCTTGTATTGCAGGATTAATTCTTGATGAATATTCGAATAGTAATTCCCACGGCTGATGAGCAACTTTACCATGATGTCTTGTCTCCACGGGCTCAACTATGAATTCCCATAGTCCAAAAGTGGCATTATAATACGCTGCTTCTAATTTCATTCTTCCAGCGACAGTCATGTTTGTAGACCAATCAAACATTTGTAAATCTATGTCTGTCTCGAGCAGCAGCATCGGCATTGTGTTACTTCCAACTCCTGTCTCAAATGTGAAGACAACACATCCGGATTCCATAACAAGTCTTTCACTGACTTTTAAATCTTCTGCAATGTTGAATAATCTAGCTTTGTCTTCTTGAACTTGTAAAGCTTCAAGTCCAACCTCCACCGATGCATCTGGATTAAGAAACCAAAAGTTCATGTTTTCATTTGTCTTGACATCCCATAAGTCCGTATAGTCTTTTTCCACAATTCCAACAGCCAATGGATCGTTTGCCGCTCCAACTGTAGAAATAATTTTCAAGAGTAGCTCTAATGTTCCTGCAGTAAGTCGAATGAAGATGTCTGATATATTCACATCAATTAGGGTTCCAACAGCTTCAGAGTAATTCATGACTACAGTGATTGACATTGGACTTATAACTTCTGCAATCGAACGATGATTATTTTCAGGATCATAGTTGCACGTACTTAGTGTTATATTTCCAAGTGTCCCCATCATGTTTGATCGACCATCTACTTCAAGTTGTTTGAATGACACTTCACAGTGCAATAACAATGCATTAGACTGGATCGTGTCCATTGATTCCACAAGAATAATTTCAGTTTCCGCAAAATTATAATATCCAGAAAATGGTTCTGGTTCCGGTTCTACTTCAAGTCCAACGGTTACTTGAGGTTTATCAGCTGTGATTTCTCGAACAGGGGCAGGATCCGTGGCTAAAGTATGTTTTTCATATTTCATTGTCAAATCAGGTTTGGGATACTCATAGGTACTAGCCTCTGATTTCGAAAAGAAGTCCAGTATTTGCAACAAATAATCCAAACAAAGAACTATGGTAAGGCTTGTGGTGTCTAAAGTCATAACAGTCCCCTCTTTGTTTGCAACGTCGTGCTTATAACTAAACGTTGCTACGGATGTTTCATTAGAATCCTCTACACTCACTTTTCTTTGAATCAAATTAGTTACTATTCTATTGCCGGGACGTATGTCCCTGAGGTTGATGGCTTCTACAGTAATCGGACAAAGCATATTTCCATTGCTCCAGGATTTCATATCCATTCGAACACTTTTAATTACAAAATCTGCAAAGGCTGTAAGCTCATTCCTCTCAACCGTTCCTTCCGATTGCTCCAATTTTACTGCTCCTTTTTGGTACATAATTACTCGTAATTCTGGAATGTCAATGTTTATCTCCATTGAAACATAAACTGAAGAATCAGTAGAGGATTTGGAAGAAACTACTGTCTGTATGCTGCTACCACTTTGAGCTTTATCTGCCGAAATGGGACCTCTGCTACTAGTAGGTCTTTTTTTCTTTGGTTGAGTTGTCTTTGGATCTGGAATACGTGGTGATGAAGGGGGCAAAGTTGGAGGTTTTGGATTGTCTGGTACATAAGCAATATTTTCCATTAAAGTTGCCATTACAACTTCGTAATCTTCTTGGCTAGCTCTGATAAAAGCGTTCCAAAGAGTACCATTTAAAGCAAAGTCAGGAACTCCGTGGTACCAGTCCGAGCTTAAATTTCGATGCATGGATATTTTGAAGTTAACTGGTTCTAGTAACAAAACTTCGGATTGCAAATTTTGTGTATCTTTGTCAAAAAGAATACGAGAAAGTCTCATATTGGAAAGATTAATATCCATTTTATCAATAATAGCATAAGAAGATAAGTCTTTGATATGCTCTTTTGCAAACTTGTTTTTGAGGGTCAAGCGACCAAGATCGGCTAACAAGGCCTGTTGACTTTTTTCATTTCTTGGAATAAAAATGATTGGTGCATTCAAATTGATATCCAGCAAAATTCTTGACGCTGCAGCGTAAGCCTGTTCCACATTTTCTCGTGCGGCTGCAGCAGCTGCAGCTGAAGCGTCTCGAACGGCTTCTTTTGCACCAGCAAAGTCGTCGATAAAAGCAAGAATTTCATCCACAAGCCGAGCTATGTAGTATATTTTTGGACTTCCAGTTTCAATCTTCACTGACATGTCATGTTTTTCCATGTCA
The DNA here is from genome assembly GCA_034698485.1 of Vertagopus arboreus. Lineage (NCBI taxonomy): Eukaryota > Metazoa > Arthropoda > Collembola > Entomobryomorpha > Isotomidae > Vertagopus > Vertagopus arboreus. Next base: position 19,359 of record JAQGBQ010000206.1, read on the forward strand.
TAATAATATTTTCCCTTGGTTGCATCATCGTGCATTGCTACTTTTACAGATAAGGTCTTGTCGGCATCAACAGAAATTAAATCTTTATAGATTGTATTTGGATCCAGATTTCGAACTCCCAAGTCAACCAGCTCCATTACCATAACCGTTTTTGCTGTTTTCTGAACCATCGAAAAGTCCAAATGTAGTAAAACAGCTTTTATCAAGTTTTTTCTTTCTGATGACATTTGAACAGTTAAGGATTCCATTTTGGCATCAATTTGGAGAAGAATGTCATCAAAATTGGTGTGTTTTTTGGCCACCGCACGACGTGTTGCATCTATTCGTGATACTGTTACACAAGCAAATATAACGTAAATAAAATTTATTGAATTCAATTGGGAAACATTTTTTGAATACACTTACGTTGCTTGCTTAAGCGGCGACCAGTTTTGGTACTGGTATTTGATGAGATAGAAACAGAATCCAAAGAAGAGGTTTCTGAGTTGGGGACAGTCTTGTTGTCAGCCGCAATATTAATAGCTAAGGTAATTTCATCGCCAAATGATATAAAAGATTTCAGGGCTTCATTATGCAAGATGACATCTAAAGAGGTTACATCCACTTTGATAAGCTGCTTTACTTTTCCAGCCAGTGTAATTGGACAATTGGGAAAGATCTACGAAACAGAATTTTAAGGGCAAATAATTAGCTATTTACAATATACTTTGATATATAATATATATATATTTTATAAAACAAGGTTACCGAAAACATATGCATTTTAAATAAATGTTTGTCAGTCCCTATTGGAGTCTTTAGAATATAAAGAGGTTCATCATTGTCTGGTGTCTTGTTTTGAAGGGCACACATTTGCAGCCCTCCAATTGCAAGGTCAATACCACTGCTGAAGGTTTTATTAGTTAACTTTGTCTGGAGATGATTCAGCTCAAAATCAACAAACGGTACATGAAGCCTCATATCATTCACCCGCGTGATCCGGATTTTTATAGCTGAAAACCAATATCAAAATTATTCTAAAATCCACACCGATTAAAGATAAGGAAGAAATTACGAGTGTCTAAACTTACAATCTATGGTGAATCGAATGAGTAATTCAACAAATTCAATCAATTGTTTTTCTTTGTCAATTGTTCTTGTGTCACCATATGTAATTTTTGAAATAGCATACGATTCTGCTACAGAGGGATCTTCCGCTATCTACAATTTAGAAAAACAATGTATACTTTTAAAAAACTGTATATATTCATATGCGGTTATTTTTCATCAAGTTTCTGTACAGTGCTTAGTGTTGCTGGACTTGTAGTAGTAGTAGGCGCATCTCCTCCTTGTGGAAAGGGAAGAGTGACTAGTAATTTGACGAGTTCGAGCAGTCGGTGTTCAGAAATATCCAAGTCCAAAAGAGGAAGACTTCCTTCTAACTGAAGACGAGGAAATCGTGGATCATCCGGAATCAAACATTGATCCAACTGTAGAAGGAGTCTGCTGGATTTTATTAGCGTTTGAGGTCGCGCTGCGCCTTCAACAACATTACCTTTGGCAGAACTATAGTCTTCTCCAGGAAGGGCAATGAATACCTTACAACAAATAATTTTCAAACTAAATTAGAGGATGAGAATATTTTTTTTCTCAACTGCAAACAAGTATTTAACTTACTTGGAAGTCTGTCAGTTCAATAATCATTGTGTCATATGCGACTTTTTTCATGGCATTAATGTAATCTGCATCTTGTTCAAAAGCCTTTCCCAAACCAAGCATATTGTCCTGTCCGGAACGTTTGTTTCTTGGTTTGCTTTTCAACTTTAACTCTCCAAGGTCTATAACTAGGACGCTAGCTTTTCTACAAACATAAAATGAAAATCAATAAAATGGTTTAAAAGTCATAAAAATCTTCCTTATAATAAGGATTTATTACGGAGTCAAATTGCCGTCTCGAGGCACCAAAACATAAGGGGCAACCAGATGGATGTCCATGTCGATTTCCCCTCTAGTTTCTACCAAGTGTTGCAAACCTGATGCTGATTGTTCTCGCCATTCATTTATTGTAGACATAGCTGCAGCTTGAAGCCTTTTAAAAAGTTATCCAAACTCGTAAGACGATAAGATAAATATATGTATATGGCATATTTAGTTTTAATGGTAAATAATCATACTTGCTAAGTTGCATCTCTGGAGGTAGAGCAAAGCATTTAGATAGATGAATTACAGTCGCTCCGTGATACAAAACTTCAATTGGTTGAGCTTGTACTTTAATTTTTTGATTCGCCTGTGAATTTAGTGGATTACTTTCAAATGAAACTTCAAAGAGATGAGTGAAACCAGGCATTGTCTTAGACGTAATAATCTTTGGAGCCACTCGTTCATGTTTGGCTTTTAAACCTTCTGCCTCCAAACTTCCCATTAAAACGTCCACTTTCAGACCATTTTTTACTGGTCTTGTAGAAACTCTGAAAATAGCAAAAACAACAAAATTTAGATAATATATAACATTGCAACACACTTTAAACAAATTAATCAAAAAACTTACTTTGTTTCAACCTCTGAAATCTCCAGACTCAAGATTTTGTGACCCTTTGTTTCACGTCCCAATACATCTCGAATTGTTACAACAAGCTTGTTTAATCGAAAATTAAGAAAGTATTCCTCATATGTTTCTGGATAGTCTAGTGGCAGTGCATTCTCGCTATAGTCAATTGCTTCATACAACTTTGCCTTTTCTTCTGGTGTCAACGCTTCGCCAATTTTTTGAACGATATCACCCATTGTTGCATCAGCTGGTTTATTTGCAGCAGGATCTCCACCTAGCCAACCCGTCCATCCAGAAAACCAACCACCAGCCTGGGCATCAGCTACTGCTTGTTGACGTTTCCCCTCTCTCTCAACTTTAACCTCAACTTGTTTTCTGACTAATGTTATGTTAAATACGTCCAACTCTTTTTCACAATGATGCAATGCTTGGGTTGTATCCGGCTTGAGCTTTTTCAGTGTTAACTTTTTATAGTATGCCTACATCAAACATTAAAATAGCACTTAAAATTTCCACAATAAAATCTAGCACAATTATATGCTTAAAAGTTACAAAAAAAACATACATCGGCATATGTCCTACACAAGTTTCGATGTCTTTTAATATGATGCCAGTCCCAGTTTTGATGTTTTCTTCTAACTTGCTCCTCAACAATGCATCTATAGGCAAATTTCCACCTTTTTAACAAAAAAAACAAACAAATTAACATATGTTCATTACAATTAAAACGAAGAACTTTAATGAATTTTATTACATGCTTTAGTTTTTACCAGTCTTTATAATGTTCCTTGTGAACACTGACATTAATAGGACGATATTTTCTATATTGTTGAGCCCTTGTCATAAAATCCAAGGCTTCGCAAAGCTCCATTATATCTTGAAACTGAAGATCAGTCAAACCTAAAAATCAACATAATTCATAATCATCACTGATGTAAAGTGTAATTCCACCCACATTGTAATGTTGTCTTTACCTAATGAAAGTTGCTCCATTACAACATCAATCCAAAATTTAGCTTTAGAAAACGGCTCTTTAGCTCTTTCAGGATTTGGCGTCAAAAGAACTTTAGCTACTGAAGCTATCGGTCCAAGAACTAAAAAATTAGAAATTGACGATTTAGAACTTAATTATATTATGCTGTGCTCAAGTTGATTCGGTTGATAATAAATGTAAAGTAAATACAATACCATATGTAAGTTCGCCGTCTTCATTTCCAACTAAACCTTCCAATTTATATATCATATCCAACTTGGTATTTTCACGCTGGACAAGACTTGTTTTCGAATTCCAATACAACGAAAGCCCCTCCAGTGTAGCCATCTAAATACCAAAAAAGCATAGGTTGTAGGTTAATATTTTATCATTTTTATTCGGACACAACCCAATTTGATTTCTACGTACTTTGTTTATAGTTTCTACAGTCTCAGTTATCACAGTTGGATTCCATTCCACATCCGTTGTTTCAATATAAAGGCTTTTCAATATAAGTCCAAATCCAAAGGGGCTTTGGGGTTTAGTGACATCGTCTTCATAGCGAACATGAATGGAGTCTATACGAATTTGAACGTTTTTGATAATCTGAGTTATTAATTTTTCTGTGAACGTGTCCTCCTGTTCCGTTTTTTCTTCTCCCTCTACAAAATAAAATAAAACCCATAGCCATAAACAACACAGCACATTTCTATTATCGATGTTAATTAAATGTACACATACGAAGTTTTTTTAACCGCTCTCTGGTTCTTGCTTCATCAAGTCTTGTGATTTCTTTTTGTTTTGAAGCTTGAAGTGCTTTCTCTTCTGCTTCTTCATTGTATTCTACGGAATATGAGGGCGTGACTAGAAGGAATAAGTTCTGCAGATTCAGTTCCACGGGGGCTGTGTACAGACTTTGCCATGGGATCTTCATTCGAAGTGTTCCTAAAAATTGCAAAAATACATAAGGTTCCCGTACTTTGTCTTCATAGTACATGTATTTCGATGTTTAATAAATTATAAAAGAAACTTGCCAACTTTTCCAACCACGACTTTAAAAGGTAGACCTAAGTCATCCATAGCGGAATGTTTTAGAAGAAGTTCTCGCAAAACGACGTCCCCTGAAAGTAGAACCAAAACCGGTTTATTTAATATTTTTTAGTTTCAAAACACAGCAATGCAGTCGTTATTTTATATTCTTTAACAACTACAAACTAAGTATAATTTGATTTGATTACCTCCCCATATTCCTAGTTTTAATTGTGATGTATCCAAATTCTCAAAGTAATCGCCAAGCAAACGGTTCAGAATGTCGACCACGATGCTTTCGAAGACCATTTTGTCAAATCTCTTGCTTCTAGTGGTGAGTTGTTAGTCGTGTTCTTCTACAAATTAACTCGGATTCTGTTTATGAATTACTTTTATGAATTGTCATTGAAGATCCTACTGGAAGACTAATAATTAAAAATCAGATCATAAATTGTCAAAGTACATCCGCCCACGAAATACTTTTAAAAGTCAAAGATTATTATCTTCTGAGAATTAAGATTACCTGATTATAATTTAATTATCTAATCTACAAGAAAAAGTCTTTGTGTCACCTGATTTTTGTTTTAATATTTAATTAAATACTGTCTATTTAATAGTATTTAATACAGGGATTTAATTCTAAACTATCTAACACGGATACTGCAGTCTGCAGAAGATAAACATATGTGGAAATTCGTATAAGATGATTAGGTAATGTTAAAGATGAGCTAAATCCTATTTCTGTCAATATGTACAAAAAGGTTGAAGGTGTAGCACTACTATATATTTACTACTGCGAAGGTGTATTTGTATATTTTGACAAGGCTGCTGGAATTGAACGGGGAATGAACCGCCATGGGGATGAGTCAGAATCAATGGCAAACTCAGTCTTGTTATCTTGTTTTTGCAGTGTTGACATTATTTTGGCAAATGACGCATTGTAATTAGGTAAATAAATAAGTAACAGTCACATGCTCACTGATATAAATTAAATGCCAATGAGAAACTATTTATAGTTATGTCCAATGTGGTTGACTTAGAGATAACAGACGATTAAGTATCTAAGGTGGACCCGTCACAGCCTGAATTTTTGCCAAATCCCATGGGACGCTGCGTTTCAAAATCCTTCAAATCCATGGTTACAGTCCCATGAGACTGGATTTTTTATTCATTTCTGAATGAAATTATCAACTGAATTTGTTTTGTCAAATAAAATAATATCCGAAATGTGTAGAAAATCAAAGGTATCAATCGAATGGGAAGATCTAATTCTATAAATCATGCATTTTCTGATACCAACAACCACGGGGCCTTGAAAGAGATGTGGATTGAATTAGCCAAAGCAAATCCAAAACAGGTTAAATTGGATCATTTTGAAAAGCTTTGGTTATTTTAGTGCAAAATCTTAACTAAGAATAGTTTCATTCGAGCATCAGGTCTGTCATTCTATTTTTGATATTATTTTATAGATACTTAATCGTCTGTTATCTCACATTGGTTATGTCAATAAAAACTTCAATTTAGTTCTTGGAAACGTTATTATTGTTGACGGTATGGAAACACTAATGCTAATTGTCTCAGACTGCAATATATGAATGAAAATATCTTTGTAACATCGAAACTAAATTCATAAGAGTATGAAATCCTTAACTTATGACAAAAGAAACTTTTTGATGAATGATGAAAAGCTATTTCGAATTCCAAAGCTTAGGTTATGAATATGTTTTGATTTAGACTTGCAAATAATATACAAATAACTTTTTAACCAGATGTATGAAACATGTGCGACATTATGTGAACGATAAGTCTGAAATTATATTTGATTAAGGGTTTATAAAACACATGTTTCCTAACAAACAAAACCTCAAGTCACAGAACAGACAGCTTGGCGCCGACGGTTTATCATAAACCGTTTATGCATGAAGAAGCAGTAACAATTAAACAAAATCTGAAATCATTCAATATTATTCAAAATAATATATTCTATGTAACAAACAATCAAAATCAAAAGGAAGTATAAATTTTAACAACAAAGCACTCATTCGGTATAATAATGTACGCAGATCAGTCATCAGTCTATAATAATAACTAGAAATAATACCGGTAACTGTTTTCAATTACATTTGTTCAATATACAGACTAAAACATTAGTTATCAATTGATTATCACTGATCAAAGAAGAAAGAAGTCAACAATTTCATTCGAAATTATTGGCAAACAAACCAATAATCAAAATAAAGGTTATCCAATAACAAGTCTGAAACAAGGGCTGAGCATGGTTACAAAGGTCTTGGTCACCGCACCAACATCGGTGACCTTTATCAGGCCATGGTGGGGATGAATCCTTTTCACAAGTGTGTGAATTTAGCGGCTCTCCCTCAACGTATTTCATGCATCCTTTCTGGATTGAATCGATCTCTTTAATAAACAGACATAGAGCAAAATTAATTAACTAATTTAAGTAATTCTATAATTTCACAAATTCTTAATTATTGCTTACCTTGGCCATCATTGATAAGCTTCACAACAGCTTTGAAACAAATTTCATCAGCTACATTGCAATTAACTGGTTCAGTCTCAGTACAACTAATATCACCCTTTTTCTTACACTGAAGACATTGAATTCCCCAGGAACTTTGAGCTGCAATTCACCAATTAAGAATTTTAAATTACTTACCAAAATAAAGATTGATGATATATTTAATTTATTCTATTCAGATAAAAAACTTGATAAAATGGTAACTTACCCAATAGAAGAATGAGTAGCACGTAAAATACTCCAGTCAAATGGTTCAATCGTGGGAAGTCCGAAGCCATATTTCTTGAAAAATATTTAGAACACTGACGAAATTTTACCGTGGATAATTAAATTAAGAAAATTTCAATCTTAAAGGTCTAGGTCAGACTGTCAAATATCAGCAGACGTAAATTTACAATACCGTCTCAATCACTCAAGGGTAGATGCATTTGATATGTCGTATGTTTATGGAAAAGCTGGTAGAGATTCGTGATGATGATGATTTAAATTTCTGGATAGGATGGATTGCAGCGTGCAAATAATATTTAAAATTTAGATCCGATCTGAAATACCAATCGATGGTACTCTGGAATATTGAATGCGGAATATTACATTAAAATTGTATACAAATCATTCCATCATCCATAATCCATCCATGTAATAAATGGTGTTGGTTATCTATCCTCATCTCATTCAAATCTCAAATCAAATCATCTTGACTTATTTGTGATGAAGAATTTCCTCAAATCTGGAATTCTTCAACTTCTTTGTAGTATTTACAGGTCTAAGCAATGCGGATGTACTTTATATATTCTTTTGACTAAATTAATTTGCAAAACCATAGCCTGAATAGAATCGATGTTTGGGTCATCAAAATGGTTTAAATTGGGTATAATAATATGTGATGGACCTAGGTATACATATATACTTGTCAACCTGCTAGTGTCAATTTATTTATGTTTAATGGATGAGAATTTGATGTGACGTGTGTAGTCTGTAGGACTCTGAACTTTATCGCAGGTCAGAATGTCTTTCTGAATAATTCAAAAGAATCTCGAATCTGATTCATCCATTCCAATCATCAATTATTGTCTGCAGAGACAGCTTGCCGACATCCAACTATCTCTTGTAGAAAGATTCATATAGTAGAAGGTGGTGAAGCAATGCCACTCTTCCCGTTTCTTCACAACTTTTGAATCAGACAAAAGATACAGTATGTTATTTCATATTTCACAAGAAGCCAGAGATTCATATCTATGGAATTATTCTATATGAAAATATAATCGTTCTAGAAAGAGTATCATTTTATCAACGGATGCTGTGGCTGGTTAGAAACATTTCTATTAGCAGTAGCATGCTGAATTCAAAAAACTTATCACAAAATTGCATGAAAAAAGCTAAAAGATGTACAAAGTTTATTAAATTTATAGAGTAAATTCGTAAAATATTTTAACTACAAATATATTTTATGGGACAATTTCGGCAGGCAAGTGGAAGCAGAAGATTGGCACCTCATTGTCATCCATAATTTGCCATTTGATGGTCAAAGGGGTCTGAAAAATAAGAATTTCGATATAGTACAGCTTTGTCACACTTCGAGGAAACCAATATTACGGTAACTGGTTGAGTATCTTACGGTAGGGTAAATTTGCTGGACAAATAATTCCACAGAATAAGTTACATAATCCCATGCCTTCAGCGGACAAGAACCAATAGTTAAAGCACTGCATCCGTCAGGACCCACTCCATTCCAAGGCAGTGTTACTCCACCAAGAATTCCGTCTACTCTGGTTTTCAGTAGATTGGTTTCATGATCTGGAATATTATAAACATAAGATTAAAGAGATGGATTCGGGTAAGCACATCAGTTTCAAAGATGAATATAGAGAGGTAGAATAAAATTCTTGCTACCTATTTCGAAATCAATTTCGATTGTGTAAGTCTCTCCTTTTTTAAGAATACAAGGGGCTCTTTGACAGCTCGGTATGATCACATTAGCTGGTTGTGGGGTTCCAGCTCCTGGAATTAAAAATTATTATAATTCGTCAATGATTTTGAAAATTAGGATTTCTCATTTAGTCGAACTTACCTGCTCCTGTACAGTCTAGAACGTATACGGATTGCGAAACGCTTGCAAGAGACGCAAGTATAGCAAAAAATACAAAAATATTAAACATTACAAATTTTGCGAATTACAAAAATCCCCAAAATATTTCTAAATCTCCTTGAGGTCTGTGATGCTACGAATAAACAGGTCAACTATGAACACAAAAATACGATGCATAAATTATGATTGGCATTATATAAATTTTTGTTAGCAAGCAAATCCGGTGATGTTGAAGAGGTATTTTGTCTTATCTATATTAACTCGTAAGCATAATGCCAAAGACAAATACCACCTGCGAATATTCGTGGTTTCAAATAACACCTGATTTGTCACAAATAATTTAACATGCATATGTACATTATCTATTTCTGATAGGAATCCCGATTGATGAGTCATTAGTATAATACTGGACAAATCATGTTATTATTTGAGTGGGCATATTTTAATCCTTATTTTAAATATGTACACCTGTGCGTTATACCAATTAGTTTGAAAAATCATCTACTAAATCAAACAGGTGTTTTTATTTTGTTGATATTCTTTTGATGAGTAGAGTTGATTAGATACAAAGGGTTAATGTTCAGTCAAACGATCTGAAAATAATCGTCAGTCGCGCATAAAATTGATCAGGTAGTTTTCCATTAAGTAAAAACAAGAGTGTAAAATCGCTCAAGATTCGAAACCATTAACATTTTAAGAAAAACTGGGATCATGTTTAGAAAACAAGTTTTTCTATCATCCGCAGTTGTTAAAGTTGGTAAATGTTAACCGTGAAGATGAGCAAATTTCAGAATCTCAATAAATAATAATTACCCATCAATGATGATAATGCGATTATTTACCAGTATGATTAAATTAAGTATGTACACCCGAAAGGATTAATAGCTGTGATTAGCGTTTTCATTTTGTATTGAAAAACAATATGATTCATAATGTTCTACCGTCATCAGTAATTCGGTAGAAAAACTAGAAAATCATAATAAACGTAATACATATGAATGATAAAAACTCAATGAAGAATACGTATTCCAAGTTTCAAAAAATGTATAATTAAATACCGATCAAATCAAGGTACCTAGGGCTGAGGAGTACAAACAAGTCACGAAAAAATACATACATTAAAGAAACACGCTGTACGTAAGCATCGAAAGTGAAGGTTATGCTCTGGAATTTTTGGGAATTTCTTACAATTTATGATGCGATTGTTAACACCTCAATAAAGTGCGACTGTTGTTTTTCTCATGGATGAAATTATACAGATTAGTCAGGATGAACGTCAATGAAATCCATTCATGTTTTTAGAATTATTGCTACAAGTTGAGACTTTAATAAATTTAATAGTGAAGAATCTCAATCTCAATGCTTAACTTGCCATTCTACTACTTTGAACATACATATAATTTACTGCGTTTCAGGACCATTTGAATCCAATGAAACATAGTATAGTAAATAGTCCAAATTCATAAGGTAAATTTTTTCCATTATCATTCTTGTAATGCGTTTAAAGCTCTTTGCATGTCACCTAAATCGGACAAAGTCGTTGGAAACGTAGAAATTACATCTTGAGTAGATGCTCTTGAGGAACTCAAGGAGGCAAAATCCTTGCTTGCTTGAAATACATAGAATGAAGTACCGTACCAACACCCAGAAGTCTTTAAGTCTGGAACAGACTGAGAACAGCCTAATATATTTTACTTAACAAAAAGCATGAATCTACCAAGTTTGTACATTAAGACACAATGAGACAGAGGAAAGTGGACGAGAAGCCCTTGGTTCTATTGGTGTTTAAACACTAGAATAGAAATTACGTCCAGAGTTGAGAATCCAGTAGAGAATTATTCCCTTGTTTTTCTTACAAAGTCTCCTAAATAGATCTTTAGCAACGAGTCCAATATCTTTCCTTCTGTCTGTGGACCCAGACGATAGCTTTCTATATATGTCGTTAATAGTTTGTATACAATATAAACATATAGTCTATATAATAGCCTTTTAAATATGAAAGTTGTTTTTTCTTTTTATCCATTAGGAAACGTTAGGCACAATTACCGTGCTGGAATCCAAATAGATAGAATTTAGCATTCGTACCGTTCGTATATATATATGTGTATGTCTAGTACGTGGCTAACATTTAAACCAAAAAAGGTTCTATGTAGTAGATCTAGAAGAGTCTGGAAGTTCAGTTCTGTTGCCATACAAAGTTTGTTTAGTTTTCCTCCATTTGTATATCGGATTATTAGAGTTTTCGTGTAATTGTAATTTGGACCTCATGCGGATTTGACTTTGGAGATAACAAAACAAACCATTTCATATTTGCCATTTCCAGACGCTCCTGCTTCTTCTCACAAAGCAAATCTGGCTGAAGAGCTTGCCCTTTAAGTCTTGTACATGTTTTACATTTTCCGAGATCGCAAACGCTATGCTAAAAGGATTATCTGAATTACTTTACTTCTCCTAATCTTAAACGTGACTTTCCTAATGGAAAATGTTTATGCTAATCCTACGGCAATGGGAATTGCTCTGTAGTTAGTAATATCTTTAGGGATGTTGTCTTCGCGGTTGCAGAACCTTTTAGTTTACAGAAAGACCTTTGACTTTGGCTCGTGGGAAGGACATAATTATTAATTAAGCCATCCATGCCTCAAGTAAAGTACCTTGAGTTGACTATTTATAATAGGATGGATGATATTGTGCTGTGAACTGCGGTGTTATAAAATTCTAATCACTTTTGCATGCAATAGAATCTTTCGTGGTCTGGGTTATTATTTTTGTGTGTAGTTGTTATCATATATAAGTTGCAGATTATTTCTCTATCTTGGTTCTAGGTAATTAAAATATTAAGAATTACCTTCTTTCATTTAATTGAAAAAAAAACAGGTTTTCCATCAAGTAGTCCATGAAACCTCACTCACTATTCGTAACTTTGACTGTGACTCTTGAAAACAAAACATTGACGACCGTGAATTATGGAAATCCAATTGTATTTGTTTGACAGAAGAGGCAGCAACAAAGTATTGTACTGTGACGTGAACACAACAGTTCGTTCCGACTGGTTTAACCATACATAAGTCATAATATTTAAAAGGAATTGATTATTACTATAGAATGATATTCTGTTCATGTACGTCTGAAAACATTTTTGATCATAAAATAATAAAAACAACAAAATTATTCTTAGATTTATGTTTTTAGAATTATATTTATATCTAAACTCCCAGCTATGGACAATAAACTAAGATAATTGAACCCCTTTTGTTCATTGAAGGTTGACCTCTTCGTTTTCTTGGACATTTTGTCTAACTTTACAAGGATATTTAGGTAAATAAACTAAAATATCTGCTTATTATTAGTCCTAAAATGCATCGTATTTGTTTCATTTTGGCACTGAAACAGAACATCCTTCCTTCTTCAGAGGCTTTTCATCTGAATGTCCTTTAAATGTGTTCACACTCAAACTTCCATTGATCTTTGATCCATCTGCTTACGTACAGGTAGCTAAGGTCTATTATCCCATGACGTCCTCCAGACCTGCTTCTACATCAAATAAATACAAGTTTATGCATAACAAATCTAAATAATCTATATATATAATATCCCAATGTGTATCTGTTATCCGTAACAAGCAAGCGCAGAAGGAGTTTGCGTTGCCACTCGGCTCGAGTTGTGAAAGCTTCGAGGCAGCCTGTCGACTTTTTCTAAACCTCATATACTTT